>FIZU01040636.1:0-38363 GCA_900064475.1 Pseudococcus longispinus | reverse complement strand
GAAAATGGGCCCTTTACGTGTAAATGGGCCCCAATTTTCGTTATTTCCCGAAAGGCCTTTTTCAGCCAGTCCGCGCCTGAGCTGTCTACAGTTTTTCGAAAGTAAAACCCATTTTTAAAAAAAACTTTTCACGCCCTTGAAATTGGGATTCTAAAATCAGTTTTATTTCCAACCGATAATTATTATTAATGGCAGTATTCGTCATTTTGGGAATGAAAATCGATTTCTTAAAAAATGTCTAAATTTAAATTTGAAATTTTTTCAAAAACTAATTTTTTTACAATTTTGCAAACAAGATTTTGTGGCTTTCAAAAAAATTAATTTGAACACTATGTGAACCGCCCTCCACCTGAACCTCACTGGTAATTTCCATTTCCATACCACCTATGAATAAATTGAAGTATAAAACGTAGGATGCTTTTGCTCTTCTAGTCTGACACTATGTCTGATTTTATCCAATTGGACCAATTCCATGTTCATAGAGGTGCATAATGTTATAATGTTTCGTGAAATGTCTTAAAGTCAAATTTTGAAACAATGTCAATTTTTTCAAATTCAGAAGTCAACTGACAATTTTATAATAATTTTCAAAATCGAAGAAATCAGAATTTCTAAAATTTTTTAAGTCTAAAAAAAGGTTTGAAATCTGAAAAATGTTTCAAACCCAGAAAATCTAGAATAGTCTGACAAAATGTCTGAAAGTCAGCGTTATCTCTGAAATAGTTCAGATCCAAGAACTCTGCCTGACAAAATGTCGGAAATTTGGCATGATTTCTAGAATTTTCCAAGTCCAAAAAATAAGTGGAAATCTGAACAATTTGTCAAGTCCAAAAAAGTCTAAAAGTCAGCGTGACAGAATTTCGTGTCGTTTTTCGTAGGTTTAGTCATCGCAAATGCAATAGCACTTGCTAAAGGGCAATAAAAAACATATTTAACGAAATATGACCTTGAAAAAAGTATTACGAACGATTTTTCTACATGTAAAGTAATGAACGGAATTTTCAATTTTTTTTTTTTAAATTCTCCAAAATTTTACTTAATTTTTAAAATAACGTTATTTTATAGTCGGACGAGAAATAACCAAAAAAAAGGTACATTTTGCAATAACGTTAAACGTAATGCAATTTTTCACAATGACGTTTGAAAATAACGTGATGAAACACGTTACAAAATTTTTTCCCTAAACTCTTGTTGGTTTCAGTTTCAGTTTTTGCATAATATTTCTGAATTTCTATTTTCCAACTTGATTTCGGTTTCAGTTTTCCATAAGAATGAAGAAATTGTTGAAATGTGCATTATAAATGTTACAAAAACTTGTTAAAAAACAAAAAATCATGAAATTTTGCAATATCGTTCAACGTAATAGAATTTTTTGCATTGACATATGAAAACAACGCGATGAAGCACGAAACAAAACGTTTCAATGAAATACTCTTGGTTTCAGTTTCCGTTTTTGCGCTTTATCTTGTAATTTTAATTTTTCTACTTCGGTTTCGGTTTCAGTTCTCCAGAAAAATGAAAAAGTTTCTGAAACGTACATTAAAAATGCTACGAAAGTAATGTAATAACCATATAGGGAACGAGAATTTTTGTACACATGCAGATAAAGTCTATTCTTGAAATCGAAGGGTCTATGAAATTTCAAAAATACGTAGTAGATAAAATTATGATAGATATCGATTTTATTCATTTTCTTGAATTGTTTCAAAACTATTTCGTATGAAAAACTTCAAGATTTTGTAGGATTTAGAGAAACAAACATAATTATGAGATCATCTGTGAGTCGATCTCAATCTAAAAAAAAATTGAATAGACACAGGAACAATAAAATTCACAATCGAAAATTCAAAAAATTGTAAACTTGAAATTTTATCATTCTCGTGCCCCTTCTAGGAAACTAATACAGATACTAATAAATATTCGAAAAAGTGCACTCACCAATGACGGACAAATTCACGATATAATTTTTGGTAGGAAATTTATCATAATCGATTCTACACTTATACGTCCCAGCATCAGTTTCCTCCACTCTATCTATCGAAAGAATGGATTCCTCGACATTGAAAGAAGCTCTCGAACCGAACACAGTTTCCGGAGACCAATGATTACCATTTTTCAACGTACGATTCCGAAAATCCACACTGTAAAGAAACAAGAGCACATACGGCCGTATTAAATAGGTATATTTTTTTTCAAAAAACACATATTGCACATGCTAACACACTACGTGGGTAACAAATGAGAGCTATACTAATGTAAACAATACAAACTCGGGCATTAATTTTTGCTCACACTATAGAACACACTATAAGCACACATACCACAGGCTTAATTATCACTTTTAACCGCACACCGCAGCATGTGAAAAGGCAAGCAAGAAAAATAAATAGCGATAATTTATTTCATTAATTATTTCGCTAGAAATTATACGTGTACGAGCCGAGAGCCTCGTTTTTAATACAAGCAACCCCTATTAACCAAATGATATGTGCATTTTACACGTACATAAGATTCAACTACCACACATAACGTTCAACTCTGATATGCCTGAAATATGCTTTCTTGTTTTTTAGCCCTATTTTTTTTAAATTGCCTTTTTCGAATGCATTTGGTTTTTTTTTAGCCTTCATCGATGTATTGAAATTACCTATAGTAATCAATTGCACGTTTTCATCGATATACTCGCACTCTTATATTTGTCAAATTATCCGTTTTATGAAAACCCATTTGTAAATTAACGAAAGATATCGATTCGAAAAAAAATTAATTTATGTTTACGTTCCCTATTGTTTGGATGGTTTTTAAATTAATTTTTTACTAAATGAGTTTTCATCTCTTTGCTCTTTTGTACATAGTCCAATTTAACATAATGTAACTCTTTTTTCCAACTTTTTTTTTCGAAACGTGGAACCATTTCGGGCTTTGATCAGTTTGATGACTGCATTAATTGTTCACCAGTGCTTTTTCAATTAAAGAAAAAAACTATTTATGCAGATGAGACCGTCATTGTAAATTTTTTACTTTCACTGCCATTTCAATTGATTAAAAACATATCGATGAATTAGAAAAAGTTCAAAGGTTTTTTTAGTGACGGACTTTTTGAAAGAAACCCTAGCTATTACGGTCGTATTGACCAGGAGGATTCGTAGAGGGGGTAGCATATAGGAAATTTTTTAGGATACTACAAACCCGCTGAGATATATCAATAAAATTAGTTAAAGTTTGGGAAAAGGGTTTACCTAATTTCATGGCACAATTAGGGGGGTAAGAGTTGAGACGACTTTTGACTAAAAATCACTCATATCCTTGGGATGGAGGGAGGAAAATCGCAAAAATTATTCAACAGAACATCAAACTGAGGGCAATTAAAAGTTGTGTAACATAACCAAAAATTAGCGTCCTAAAGAACTTAAAGAGGAAAGAAAACTGGATTTTCCAACTTTTTTGACCCTGAAAAAGTTTTGTCACACCTTCAGGCCCCTAATGGGCTTAGGCGTCTGAAAATTAGAGTGTAGATTAAATGAATCATCAAAATGCGTGCTTCAGTTGTTCAGGATTTTTAGACCCTCCCCATTTCTTTTCAGATCAAAAAAACGAATTTTTGCCGGAAAAAACGATTCGGAAGTGAAAAAAATGATTTGGCACCCAAAAAAACAATTCGGCACAGAAAAAAAAGATTTGGAACCTACCAAAAAAAAATGATTCGGCACTGCAAAAAAACTTTCGGTGCCAAATCGCTTTTTTCAGTGTCGAATCATTTTATTGATGCCAAATCTTTTCTTTTCAGGGCCAAATCATTTTTTTGCGATGCCAAATCATTAATTTTCAGTGCCAAAACATCAATTCTCGGTGCCCAATCATTTTTTGCGATGCTTAATCATTAATTCTCGGTGTCAAACCATTTTTTTTCCGGAGCGGAATCATTTTTTTCGCTGCCGGGCCATTTCTCTTGGCGCCAAATCATTTTTTCGGTGCCAAATCATCTTTTTTCTGTGACGAATCATTTTTTTGCGATGCCAAATCATTAATTTTCAGTGCCAAAACATCAATTCTCGGTGCCCAATCGTTTTTTGCGATGCTTAATCATTAATTCTCGGTGTCAAACCATTTTTTTTCCGGAGCGGAATCATTTTTTTCGCTGCCGGGCCATTTCTCTTGGCGCCAAATCATTTTTTCGGTGCCAAATCATCTTTTTTCTGTGACGAATCATTTTTTTCATGCGTCAAATCATTTTTTTGGGGCCAAATCATTATTTTTCTGTGCTGAGTTATTCTTTCTGGTGCCAGATCATTATTTCTCAGTGCCAAATCACTTTTTTTAGCGATGCCCAATCATTCTTTTTGGTGCCAAACCATTTTTTTTGGTGCCGAATTATTTTTATTGATGCCAATCGCCAAATCACTTTTTTTCGGTGCCAAATCATTAATTCTCGATAACAAACATTATTTCTCGATGTCGAATTATTTTTTTGCGATGCTTAATCATTAATTCTTGGTGCCAAACCATTTTTTTTCGGTGCCGAATGATTTTTTTCTGCGCCGAGCCATTTCTCGTGGCGCCAAATCAATTTTTTCAGCCTCAAATCATTTTTATTGGCGCAAAATTATTTTGTCGGTGCAAACTCATTTTTTTCAGTGCCAAATCATTTTTTTTTCGGAGTCGAATCATTCTTTTTGGTGCCAAATCATTATTTCTCGGTGTCAAATCGTTTTTTTTTCTGTGCCAAACCATTTTTCTTGGTGCCAAATCATTTTTTTCAGTGTCGAATTATTTTTTTCAGTACCAAATCATCCTTTACGGTGCCAAATCATTTTTATGGGCGAAAATCATTTTTTCGGTGCCAAATAACTTAAAAATTCATTGGAGCCAAAATTCAAAATTGATGGACGTTGTTGAGTGAGGTATCGAATATCAAAATGTATATTGATCGACCTCTCAAGTTCGTTTCTCATATTATTCCACCAAAAAAACCATAAGTGATCCAGAATAAAGGGTGCTTGATTCAAAAGTTTGTTAATAATGTTGAATTTAGTGCAAGAATGAGGAAAAACCGGATAATAAAAAATTACTCAACTTTTGGACATCGGATAATTAACAACATCGGTTGCAATTTTTTGCTCGGATAATTGCGAAATCGAATAAGCGAAAGTCGGATACCCGGAGGTTCTACTCTAATTGATAGGTTTGTGCATTTTCCTTTTTAATTCGGAGTCCCAAGAGGTCCTTCCAACTGCATACTTCCACTTTCATCTTTGGCACCACCTTCACTCATGAAAATGGCTCAATGTCAAAGCCCTCTACTCCTCCAAGAGATCTCCACCATATTAAGCTCTACTGGTTGACCACTGGTTAGAACAGATAGGTACGAGAGTAGGTAGTACATATTTATTTACCTATAAATCGGAGCCGAACTTCCGTACTTGTACCAAATAACAAGACTGGGATTTTTCACCGAATGTCCATCTTCAGAAAAATATATCTTGTTACAAGGCAACTTGGCCAATCCTTTGATATTCGTTTCAGCCTCAGAAGATTCATCTGTTAACAAAACAAAACAATAAAAATTCGATTAAATAAGAAAAAACTTCATCTTACATTTCACATTCGACTCAAATTTCAAATATCCAGTATTTCACGTTGATCAAACTACACCCAATTTCACAGTCTCACTTAGCTACACCTGATACACGTTCACATCGAGATATATTTCACAACATTTTGTAAATTTGAAATCGTGAAAACTCAACTGGGTGAAAAATACCATTATGAAATACCTTCGGATTGATGAACAAAGGAAAAAAATTCAATTAGACTCGATAAAAAGCGTAATTTCGTTACTTTTACGCAATATTAAAAAATTTCACTCACTCGACTCTCGCTGGCGAAGAAATTCGACTACAAATCGATGTTAATTCGTCGCCGTATAAAACGGGCCAGCAGAAGAACACGGTTTCGTCGCGGAATTTCTACAAGAGGCTGAAATTCATTGATCATAAAGTTGGGTTTTTCGAAACAACTGCACCATCCAGCCAACCTGTTAACTCCCTAATGTAGTAAGATGTATAAAATATACACCTGGTTGGGTTGGCATTGACGTGGAAACTAATTCGAAATTCGTTTAAGACCTTAACAAAGAATTGTATTTTCAAATGGACAGAAACTTATTCGAAATCTAATACCTTTAATTCTTTTGTTTATATTGTCTTAAGCTTTTAACAAAATACCGCGCGCTTCAGGTTTCCCCCATTATCATTTTTCTTTTCACAGATAAACTATCCCTTTACTTAAGCAACGAAAACGTTTAACGTACCTAACTCCTTCTAACATTGTTTTAATTCCTTTTAAACAAAAAATTTTACCTCGAAAAAGAATCCGACGCTGTGGTCTTTGAAAAACTTCCAAAGCAAACAAATAGTATATGGAAGATGGTACTAGCAATTTAGAAATTGGAAAAAAAGAAAACTAATAAGTAGGTATACGAAACATGTAAACAGTCGATGTCAAATAACACGACTCGAAACATATGTACTATACATTAATATCGAAAAAATTTGCCCTCGTTACCTTAAAAGTGTACGTTATTTCGTTGAATTTATATTTCGAGCAGAGAAAGTACCTACCTAATACGAGGCGTATATTCGTAAAAACGAGCAAAGTTAAAAAGCCTAGCACCGACGTGAATAACCACTTGTCCAAGAACAACTTCACTGAATAAAAGTGATAGGTCTGCTATGAAGTATCGTAGGTAACGTATACCAGCGTACTTTCGGATACCTCTACGAGAAATATTTCATTTTGCAAAAGGTTACCTAGTAACTTTTTAATAAAACGTTTGTTAGAATAATATGTCCCGCATTAAAAGCTAAGTAAAGAATTACATAGCATCCAGACGTTAGGAATTTTATTACTTTTCGACTTTCAAACAAATACCGAACTCGCATTCTTTACGAATTGCCAACGTAAGGTAAGTTGTCGCGAAGAAATCTTCCTGCAAGATTGTACTTGGGTTAAAGGATAAGGATAATGTTGTGGTAGATTTTCAAAACTTTGAATTGAAGTTGGATTTTCTTTTTGTGACAGTTTTGCGTACAATATTTGACTAATTAGTAATTTCCAAATCATTATTTACAAGGTACCTATCATTTGTTTTTTCTCTTAAGACTTACCCTCTTTCCTTTGCAGTTTATGAATCACAAAAATCAGTGGCGTATAGTGCAGATGAATTTATGATGGTAAAAAAGGGCTTATTTGAGTAAAATTGTATAAAAACCCACATGGCTATGGCTATGCCACTGGAAAGAATACAGAAAAGTTGGAGCTTTCGAGTTAGTGAAATTGAATTCCATGAAGTTTTCTGAACCAATAATGACATTTTTTAACATTTTTCCGGCTTCAGAAAAAGTCAGCCAAAAATTGAAACTTGGTTCCCGAAAAAAATACGTGAAAACTCATTGAAAAATGTTTATTCAATTCCTTCAAAAAAAAATTGAAATTGGCACCAATAAGATGAGTTTTAAAGTCACTAAATCCATAACTGAAGGTTATTTTGACCAAAAAACCCAACAGATGACCAACTGGGTTGATGGGGTACCAAAATTAATAATTTTTAAACGCCATTGAGTGAGGCATCGAAACTTATTTTTTTCACGTCCCTAATCAGCTTGTCAAATTATTTCAATAAAAAAAAAAAAAAACAGGACTTTAGGGGAAAGGATTACGGAAAATTTATCAAAATTTTGAACAATTTTAAATGCAACATCAAAGTGAAATTCTTTCATTTCTGATAAAATTTTCAGTCAAGCAACAACCCCCCTCCCCCCCACATCATTGAATTTTGTGGGTAAAATGGCATCAAAAACGAATTCTGGAAACCAATGAACATACGTGTTGATACCTCGTTTAATAACGTCGAACAATTTCAATGGTGGTTTCACCTCTCCCCCGTTCCCTGTTGAAACGTCTTCGAAGGAGGAGATACGCCAAAAATAACAATCATCATATACCCAATGATATTCATAGGATACCAACTCGAAGATATTCTAATATGTTGATAAATAGATATGGATTTTTAGCATAAGATAATATACTTTTACTATGGGTAATTCCGCGAAAAACTTCACAAAATTCTCCGAGACGATGACTTTTAGAAATTTTGTCAGACTTTTTTGGACGGAAAAATTTTCAGATTTCTATTGACTTTTTGAATTTCAAAAACTTCAGAGATGATGCTGACTTCTAGACATTTTGTCACACGAACAATGTAGACTTTTTAAACTTTTGGAAAATTTTAGAAAATCAAAGCAACTTTCTAATATTTTGTCAAGCAGACTTCTTGGATGTGGAAAATTTCAGATATTATGCCGACTTTCAGACGTTTTATCAAACTTTTCTGGGATTAGAAAATGTTTAAAAACCCAAATAAATTTTTGGATTTGAAAAATTTCAACTTTATGGGGTTCAAAAATTTCAAGAAAATTCAAATCAGATGTGAGACAGCCTTAGATATTTTGCCTGATTTTTTTGGACTATGAACATTTTTCAGAATGTAAATGACTTTTTGAAGTTGGAAAATTTTAAGAAAATTTCAAATATTACGACTTTACGGACTTGAAAAATTCAATTAGCAAAAAGCACACCTATCCTATGTTTTATAGTTTCACGGATAGAATAGAAATGGCGAAGAATTTTTTTCAACAAATCAGGAAATTAGATCAGTTTTGTCCTGTTTCTTTTTTTTCAATTGAAATGGTGAGCGGTTTGAAAGCAGTACAACAAAAAAAATTTCCTCTCACTTCTTTCATTTTAAAATTCAAAATATTAATCTTTTCAACATTTATTGAAAAACAAAATGTACCAAATAAAATTATTTTTCTACAAATTTTGACCAAATAAGATCGTCATCAATGATTTTCCAGTTTTACTTCGTTTTCAGAAATTTGAGAAACACGTGATTTACAAGTCTTCTTGAAGCAAGGTAGGGGGAGAAAACGTGATTGATGAGCTAAAATTTTTGTACCACGACCACATCAATACAAAGGGATTCATACCTATGTAAGAGTATTTGTGCTTTATTTTATTTCTTGTTTTTATTGGTATTTGGAGTGTGGGGGGGGGGTGTTGGGAAATATTCTGTGTTACGACTTTCAGTCAAGATTGCTTCTTACTCTGGATGGCTTTTTGGACTTGGAAAATTCCGGAAATTCTTTCAAGCCAGATGACTTTTTAGATTCAAAAAATTTAGAAGATTGTCGTAAGAGATACCTATCTCAAGTTGGCTAAATTTTCAAAAAAAAAAAAATTAAAGTCATCAAAAATTCATGAAATGTTGTGAAAATCCTTTAAAATTATTTTGAAAGTAGTGAATAAAGTCGTCAAAAATGCCTGAACTGTTGTAAAAATTGTCAAAAATAACATAAATGCAAATTTCACACTTTTTATAACTACACGTATTTTAAAATTTTTCCAATGTTTTTCAAGAATCTTATGAAATTTTTGACGATTTTTTCAATGTTTCAGACATTTTTAACGACTTTTCCTTTCCTTTGGCAACATTTTCAATGATAATAAACAAAATTTCAATTTTTATCATATCAATACAGACTTTTTCGACGACTTTTCTCCAACTTTTGAGATATTTTCAATGATTTTTACGAAGTTTTTGACAATTTTTACAACATTTCAGACATTTTTGGCGACTTTTTTACCGCTTCTATGAGCAACAATCAATTTTACAGTGTACCAGTTGTAATTCGAAGAATATAAGACGAAGTTTCTCCCAAGCGTATGCTCCTGGCACAGAAATTCAAGTTGGATCTTCAAGTAGAATAACACTCTGATGAACTTTTGAAGAGTATGGGACAATTTTTATACCAATTAAATACTCCTGGCGCAGAAATTCAATCCAAATTTTTGAGTAGAAACCTATGAAATTCAAGTCATAATCACGAATAGAATTTCTTAAAACCTGAAATTGCTCCTTTTCAAAGTCATGAGGACTGTCTCCAGTCTTATGGTTTCAATGCTCAAAATTCAAATCTAAAATATCCTCACTCATAGTTTCAAACAATCCTAAAGAACTCCTGGCTGATCATCACCAAAGATCCAAAGAGACATCACTTAAGGTATTTACAAAGAAAATTTGAGCGGCTGCAAAGATTGATTTCATCACTATCTAAGCCCGAAACATTATTCAAAAATAATTTGTTTTCATTTTGTAAAGGAAATTTTCAATATGAATGAATATTGAACAAAAAAAAAGTACTTCTTCAGTTTTGAACTTGAACAAATATTACATGAGAACATTGCCTACTTCTTAGAACCTAGTCACTCAAATTTTCCTCTTTTTTTTAACCAAATATTCAAAAATCTAGAACAACGATTGAAGAAAAAAAACACTCAATATTCAATATTAAATTCATCTTTCAAAGTTCAAATTCGGCAAATAAACCAACTCACAATTCGTAAGTACCTTAAGTTACCATAATGACGAGTAAACCATTCGAAACGTTGACTGCAGGAAACCCCTTTGCTCTCTCCATAGGGAACATTAAACCGAGAAAAAAATACATAACGATGAAATTCTGAGAAATTTCTAGCAAGGGAAATTCCATCGCTAGACTGATTCGAAGAATTAAATATCTTTAATTCATGTAATACGAGGCATCGCATCAGCATCAAAAGCATCGTGTAATTTGATAAAGATATCGTATACCTACACACATGGCTTGGCGTATGCACCAACCTCCTCGTACCTACATATCGCCTTACATCATCAATCATACAATTCCGAAGAAAATAATCGATAAAAGTGAAACAAGCTCGTGAATTCAAACTGTCCCGCGTAGACCTTTTAATATCATTCCATTGTAATCCTGCGGCTGATACGAAATGGGCGAATATTTCAGTAATTACATCATGTTTATAGGTAGGTAGGTATTCGTATGGTGTGTTGCATTGCAGTAGGTACCTGACCTATTAACAAGTGAACCGGACCATCGTCGTTAATTGCGTGATTGACTTTCGTGTTTAACGATTTACCCTTTAGCGGAACACACACAAAAAAAAAGGTAACGTTAACGCTGCTGGTAAATTTGTGACATGAAATTCAATACGGCACGCATCGCAAAACTTCCAAACTCGGTCATAATTCAAGTTGAAAATTTTTTTCCAAGAGTTAGTCCCGCTGTGTTGGTTTTTTCGCCATTTTCATCGCTAGGTACTTTGAACGAAGGCGGGAAAACACCCCTAGAAAAGAATATGATAAGCACGATGCCATAATATGACATCTATCGTCGACTCGATGCGATGAAATTTCAATATGAAATTTTTTATCTTCATTGACAGGTAAAATTTTACTCAAAACGTGATATTTCGATTCCGTTTAACAATGGCGATGGCGTAGAAGTAAAAACACGTGGATTGATTGACAGCTATATACCGAATGCCATCTATTTGTAAGTTGATAAAACAAGACTGCGCAGTTAAAAGAATTTATATTTTAAAATTTATGTTGTATTGCGAGCGTCACGAGACTTTGAAAAAAAGATCCCTCGAATCTTTTTATCTATCGAGAATATTGAAACGTCGATGCAAGTGTGAATTTTCGTTCCCTTTTTTCGAAATGTTAATTACACTTCACACAAATAAGTACGAAATACGTATTTTTAAAAATACTAAAAAACAACACGTTTAAAAATAAATGACAACACTCGATTTCAGGAAATTCTGATGAAAAAATTTCCAAAACACTTTGAAAATATTTCAACATTACTTATTCATTCAGGAAACTTATCTATGGTGTTCATTAAGAGGTTAAAGTTGTAATTCGTAAACACGTAATTAAAAAGTAGAAGCACACGACAAAAATATCAACCTAAAATTAAGTGGCATATTAAAAATTCAGAGTTTCAAAATCATTATCTTTTTTTAAACCCAACTCCCTCCAAAAAAAAAACTCTAACAACTTAGTTAAAACTAATCAGTATAAAATGAATAAAGTTAGCCCTTTTTTGGTGCGGTCAGCTTATTTACATTAACAGCAAAGTGCTTACACGAGCTATACAGCATACAGCTACAGTATCCTCGATAGTTAAAAATATATACGATTGTTTTTTACAATACTCGTACTCGGTTTCGAATTGTTAACGCGAGAGAGAGCGAAAAAAAAGCATCGAAACAAAAATACGAATATACGAACAAAGTTCCCAGCGAGTTTTTAAATCTGCAGCGGTTTTCTCGACATTTTTACACTTGTTAACTCCCGAATCCTAATTTCATTTTCTACACTCAATACGAGCAGAAAGTACCATAAAACCTTTTGAAATTTTACCAATACTTACCTCGGATAACGTAGACGGTTAACAAACTCGCGAGTATGGTATTATTTCAACATCTGCTCAAAAACTTTCTCGTAATTTTTTTCGAATAAACTTACTGTGTATTTTTTTCCTTTTTTTTTTTTGGTAAATAAATTCTAATCAGTTTGTAATGCTGTGTAACGTTGGTTTAATCGTTAAAACGAAATACAAACGAGTAGCAAATGGCTAGAAATTGATCGTTTTTTAATTTAAAAAAAATTTATCCATGATAATGTCATTAAAAATTTAAAACCAGTTGGTTTTATACATGTGCAGTAATTGATTGGATTATTTCATTTCTCAGAATTATTTTTTTAGATACTTGAATGAATTATGTACACTTAGGTGCAAACTGCCACAACTTTCACTTACAAAGATATCAAGAGAGATAGGAGAGTTGAATAATTGAAACTTTTAAGAGGTATCAACTATCAACTACACGTACTAATGTCAATGTTGAATTAATAATTCGAAATTCGTAGAAATTTGAGTTTTCTTGAACTAATTTTGAAAGTGCCTATTCGAATAAGAGTTGGAAGTAATCTTACATTTTCTAATTTTTTTTAAAATTCAATTCAAAGAAACTTTCACGACTCAATCTAAGCCCCTTCTAATATATTTACGTTGAAACTTGAAAATTACCAACAGATTTCACATGTTTTTTATAAAATTTTTCAACAAAAAATTCTTTCATAAGTATAACAACTGAAATTCTTAGCTATTTTAAAAAGAATATTGGGTTTAATTACCATTGAAACAATGCCAATCAATTTTTTTCAAATATCATTTGAACAATTTTTATCAATATTGAAAACTTTTCTGAGAAGTTGAAAATTTTGATAAAGTTATTAAAAATTGACAGATATGCACTTTCTCAAAATTACATCTTGAATTCTAATTTATCCAAACTTCTGATAATTTTATTTTTTCTCAATTTTCCTAGAATTTTATTTCACCATTTTCCAAAAATTTGGTTTGAAAATCTCTGAAAAGTTGTTTTCAATTTTTTTCATTTTTACTTCAAAAATTCTACAAGCATTTTGATAAAAATTTTTGCTCAAAAATTCCAAATGTTGTACGAATTTTTCAAATTAAATATGTCTAAAAACTTTCGATTCGACATTTTCCGGATTTTACTTACCTATTAAAAAGTTTTTCTGAATTTTAATTTCCAAGTTTCTCATTTTTCTCAGGATTTCTTAAATTTTAGATCAAAATGATATTAACAACTTTCAGTGATAAAAACGGTACCAATTTATTTTGGTGAAAATGTTCCCTTGGAATTATAAATTTTCGTACAGCTGTCGAGTCGAGACCCAAATGTGAGCTCATAGTAAATGTTATTTTGTCCTACCAGCCCCCCTCTCCCAAATGAAAAAAGTTGAAATTTTTTCGATTAATTTTTCATTTAAATAAAAAATAAGTCACAAATTACTTAAGCCCACCGGAAAAGGGGGGTTGGGGCAAATGTTCCGTCTTTGTCCCCTCCACGAACCTGTAAAATGCTGTACAACGTATTTATTTTCCAAGATTAATTTCATAGATGACAGCTCAATTTTGAGAAAAAAAATTAATTTAATGATTTCAAACATTTTTTTAAATAAAAAATGAATATAATAAGTACAAATAATATCTACCTACTAATTTTATAAAAAACATTGCAAATAAAATGAAATATTATTGATAAATTTGTATAAAAATTTAAAATATTTTTGAAAATTTTGCCAAAGTTTTGAAATTTGACAAATAAATGTTGTTTCCCAAAACTGACGATCAAAAATTGTCCAATTTTCTGCACAAAAATATTCAAACTTCTAACTTACCTATCTAATTTTTTCTAATTTTTTCTGAAATGTGGCTCAACATCCTCCAAATATCAGTTTGGAAGTTTCTGAAAAGTTATCCTTAAATTTCTCAACTTTAATTCCAAAAAATCTTACGAACTTCTTTAAAAATAATTTTGCTTAAACTTTCCAAATGATTATACCTATTAATTTTTCGCATTTTGTCCCTTACTTTTGGAGTCATCATTTACCAAATTTCATTTATTCTAAAGTTTCTAAATTTGAATTTTGAATTTTCCAACTTTTTCAAATTTTACCTCAAAATGCTTCAACTATACGAAAAGAACTTTCTAGAAACAAGTTTTATTACCAAAATTTTGTAAATTTCTTTTTGCATAAACACTTTTAATGTTTGCATTTTTTCATTTTTCAAGGATTATCTCAACGTTGGATGCTCAACATTTTCTAGAAATGCCCTCAAAAGTTTCTAATGAATTTTTTCATTTTTTTCCGATTTTTTTTTGTAATTTTCACAATAAAGTTTCACACACTTGCTTATTCAACGGACAAATTTTGAAATTTTCCAAATTTTACCTCAAAGTTTTTGGCTTAAAATTGTTCAGATCTTTTCTCAAACATTTCTACAAGTACATTCTGATTTCGAATCAACTGATTTGTCAATGACTCGGCATTTCTTAAATTTTTGGACCTTGGAGTTTTTTAAAATGCATGTCTACGAATTTCAGAACTTTTACTTCAAAATTTTACAAACGTATTGACAAACTTCTCTTCAGTATTTCTAGATTTTGTCTGGAACTAAAATTCAATCCAAAAATTCAGCGACCAAAAAAGAAAATTATCTGACATATTCGTAATGATATTTCATCATAAAGTCATAAAATAGAAGATTGGACATTTTTGTCGTTTAAAGTCTGGCAAAATATTGAATCATGAATGGTTCTAGAAAAATTATTAGCCATTTCTGCAACTTTCAAAATTTCGTCGCAATCAATTCTTTCCCAAGAATTTTTTCTCAAGTTTTCACAATTTTCGACTTGACATTTTTCAAATTTTGCTCCATGGTTTCGTTAATTTTATCTTAAAATTTTCCGATAAAATTGCATATC
This sequence comes from Pseudococcus longispinus, assembly GCA_900064475.1. Lineage (NCBI taxonomy): Eukaryota > Metazoa > Arthropoda > Insecta > Hemiptera > Pseudococcidae > Pseudococcus > Pseudococcus longispinus. The sequence continues at coordinate 23,096 of FIZU01040636.1, read as the reverse complement.
GAATGTTTCCTAAAAAATTTTCAAATTTTGAACTAAAATCAGCAATTCATATTAGAATGGAACTTAATCTGTCAACTTTCACAATTGTTCTCGCAAGATTAAAAAAATCGAGGGGGAAAAACAAAGAAATCTTAAATCTCACCAACTACGTAAACAGACTTTTATCCACGAACTACAAATTCAATCAAATACCCACCTAGCTATACTCACATTCGTTTTCCTCAGGCTAAAAAAACCTGTATAATCAAACTTTTTAGTTTCACCATACCGAAATAAATTTTACCCTTTTCTTCCCACCCCGTCCATGTTTCTACAAGTCAACCCATTTTAATAGACTATATATTTCTTTTGGAAAAAAAAGATGACAGGAAAGAAAATCCGGCTAAAGCTAAATAGCAATTTAACTCATATTACAAACACGTGCAACTTTTCTCTCCATCAAAACACAAATTAAAGCGATGTCAAAAAGCATTATTTTCGCAATACAACGCCGCTTAATATTATACCTACTATTTTGCTCACTCGAAAACTTCGCAACCCTTTCAAAATACGACAATGTGTGCGTATTACATCGGTTAAATTCTTTTTCCATGTAGAAAAAATATAATGGCGGGTAATAATAATGAAATAAAAATTTCTAAAGAATGAGAAAAGAGAATACTATGCGGATACACGGTATATAGATATACCTACCTCTAGCTATACGCCAAATACCGATACATAATGGTAAACTTGAAAAACGCATTCGTATAGGTAAATCAATGTTGAAAAGTGAACAATAATTTTTCAACCGATTGAAATGAAAACTTGGTATAAATGCGAATGTAATCTATTTTTTTGTTCGCTCCATTTATAAGGGAAAATAGGCCTACGTAAAAGTACACGAATGAAACTACTTTAAGCTATTACTTTAAAAAATTTATAGGCAAGGTACAAGCGTGAATACGAGAAAAACAACATTGGATTTCGATTATTTATTGGGACTTTTTTTTTTATCGTTACCTTGTCGCTTTTTTTTTCGCTGCAGATAAGTAAAGAGAATGAAGTTAAAATTCGATTTGTTCATGGTAACTTGATTTTCATTGAATTGAGACGGTAAAAAGGCGTTGATTTTTTTTAAAAATTGTTTTCTACTCGCGCTATTAAATAATAACTCGTTTGACGTTGATTAAACGAAAGTTTGGAATTCACCAACAACGCTATACACCATATACGAATACCTAATCGCGTGATATAACGAATTCTATACGCTTTTACGAGTATAATGCTGGTCCATTTTTTATTCATTAATAGGTATATACCCGCGTATACTGCATTAAAACGTACATAGGGCAGGGTAGAGAGGTACACGTGCGAAATTTCGTTTTACATATTTTCTTACGTATACGTAAAATGTAGCTAAACCTTGAATAAACGCATAGTTTTGAAATATTAGTCGTTCCTACAGGGACTGGGGTTGCATGGTAGAGTGGAGCAGAAAATGAAAATTTTCTTAGATTTTACTAATTTTTTGGAATTTAGTACACTTTGAGCTGAAACTCTCTGATATAAATTTTTAGGCACTTAGGACCCTTCCGAATGCAGTTATTGGCCCACAAAATAGGAGCATTTTTGTATAAAACAATTTTTTTCGAATTTTTGACTCATCTCTCTTTTCGTCCCTCTCCCCATCTGCAGTGGAAAATCGCCAATAGCTTCTAAGATGCGATTTGAGACTCTTTATCGATCTATGTGGTTGATATTTTGATGCCAATTATGTTTTATGCCCCAAACAAAGCAAAGGAAATTCGTTATTAGCATTTCTTTGACGTTTCAAATGGTGTAAATTAATCGATTTCTTCAATTCAGACTTTCAAAACCGAAATACCGGTATTGCTTGGTAACCAACTCCATATAACCCCACCTCCTTAAGGGTGTAATGATCATGCAATTATAAACAAACACCCAAAAAAAAAATTGCAAAAATGAAATTTTGTTTTAAAAATATTTAATAAATGTTTTGTGGAATTTTTATAGAGCGAAAGTTGACAATTTTTTTATAGGACATCTGTAAAATACTTTTCTGAGTAATTTTATTTAAAAAAAAAAATTAACTTTTCTTAAAACATGTTTTTTGACAATTTTTCAAGAAAAAAATTTTTCAGCACATTAAGTACCAAAGGATTTTTATTCTTAACGAATTTTGAATCAAAAAAATTGTAGAACGATTTTTGAATAATGTTTTTCCAAGAAAACAAATTTTCACCGTATTTTGATTTTTTTGGAGATTTTTTTCTGAACCACTTTACTTATTTTCCAATAACATTTTTGACAACATTTTTCTCACAGAGAATTCCTTTAAAATGAAAATGATTTCAAAGCTTCTAAATTCTTTTACTTCAATCTTTTTCATATTTTTTTTCAAAAAATTTATTGAGAAGGCTTTGTTTGGATTTTTAAATTGTTGCTTTGAATTTTTTCAAGGGAAATAGCAATTTTTTTGAGAGAAATTTTTACAAAATATTTTTTACACATTTTTTATCCAGATGATTCGAAATTTTCTTCATTCTTCTTTCTTTTTTTTGAATGTTAAATAACGTGTTTTTTAAGCAAAAATTTTAATCAAAAACCAAAAGGACAAAAAAATTACAATACTTAATGACAAAACGAAAAATGAAATATGGTGTCTGAATAGGGCACAGTTTGAAGAGTTTATTTTGAAAAAAATGTTGAAGTGTTCAACAAAATTTAAAAATATTTCAAGTCCAAAAAGTCATTTGAATTTTGAATAATTTTCCAAGTTCAAAAAAGTCAGACAAAATACGTAAAAGTTTTAAGTCATTGTAACGGATTTTCGTAAATAAATTTTGTAATTGAATTTTTTTGAAAAATTTTCAAAATCCATTTTCAAGTAGGTACAAAAAGTCATTAGAAATCTAAATAATTTTCCAAATTCAAAAAAGTTCGACAAAATTGTCTCCTGAAAGTCAGCCTTACGCAAAAATTTGTCCGACAAAATGTCTGTTTTGAACTTTCTCGAAATTTTTCACGTCCATAAAATTGGAATTTTCCGAATCCTAAAATTAATTTTTTTATCAAAAAAATATGGCGGGGTCTAAATCTTTGGACCAATTGTAATTTTGACTTCATATTCGTATTCAGAAGATTCCATTCATATGAAATCGATACCAATATCACCCACCCAACTTTGACTAAAAATTAAGGGGGGTGCCGCCGGGGTCCAAATGGGGGCTCAGAGAAGTGGTGCTTCTTACCCATGGTTTTGTAATGAAATAGTCAGCATATATACGGAATATAAAATTTATATCATCAATAGCCTTATTTTTAATAATTCCCATTTCCCCTTCCTGTCATACGTTTTATCATATTTTGACCATGGTCAATTGGTCATCCTGAAAAAAAAATTGAAAAAAGTATATGATATTTAAGGGCCTAAAATACCTCTAAAACTAGTAATTTAGTTTTTGTGGTCATGCATTATCATGGGTAAAAAAATTAAAAATGATAGAAATCATCATTTGTAGGGGAAAATATGAGGGGAGGGGAGTGTTGATTTTTTCTGGGACGCCCCTCACATGTGTCTACAATACACCAAAAAATTGAAAAAATCGGCCCACTTGGGGTTTAGAAAAAATTGTTTATCTTAATTTCACAAAAAAGAGGGTTTCTCAAAAACCAGGTTGGGGGGTCTGAAATTTGGGTCACGGATGTTTCTTGATGGTATCACCTACAACTCAAATATCAACTCGATATCGCTCGGCGGCAAATTTACTATTCTTATCCACCTATGGCTTTCAAGGATTTCCAATTTCAAAAAAGTCTGACAAAATGTCTGAAAGTCAGCGTAATATCTGAAATTTTTCAAATCCGAGAAGTCGGTCTGACAAAATATCGGAAAGTTACCCGGATTATTAAAATTTTTTTCAAGTTCAAAAAGTCAATGTAAATCTTAAAATTTTTCCAAGTCCAAAAAAGTCTGACAAAATGTCTAAAAGTCAATTTTCACAGTTCAAAAAGTTAAAATTGTTTGTCTAACAAAACGTCCAAAAGTCAGAATTACCTACCTCTGAAATTTTCTATGCTCAAAAAATCAATAGAAATCTGAAAATTTTTCCGAGTCCAAAAAAGTCTGATAAATTGTCTAAAAGTCATCGTCAAAGTATTTTGCGAAGGAATTTCGTCAGGTTTTTCGCAGAATTACCCATAGCAAAAGCATATCCTATATGCTAAAAGTAACTTGAACAGTTGAGTTGAACGGTTATCATTTTTTACTAAAATATTAAAAAATTGCTATTTTTAAACGTGATCTCATAATTTTTCGAGCTTTTCATCTAACTTTTTTCAGTCTTCCATTTTTCCAATTGACTAGCCCGAAAACATTAATAAAATCGTAAACTCAAGATTTTTCACTCCACCCCGCAAAGGTATTAAACTCTGTACAATGAAACGGTAAAGGGCACTAAGGAGATCAGAAGAATGGAAAAAAGCCTCCAGTTACGAGCAATCTTGTACCAGGTGGGGTGCGTGGAGAAATGTTGGAAAATAATAACATAGTCCGTTTATTGCTGACAGGCAGATCAACTCAACAAGTCGAGTAAAATTTTAAACCGTAGGTATAGGGGCATACTTCGTTAGCGTGGGCAAGTGTGCCTGGTACTTTGTAAAATGGAGCAAAATAGCCGCTACAAGTTACCCCAACGTTGGTATTTCCTATCCTGCGGGATATTGGAAAAGTTTGCGGCGAGTCGAGTTTTACGACTGTAAGATGTCTTTTGGCATCTACTCTTACAATGTTTAGGTTAGCGAAACGAGAACGCTACGGTGCAGTTCAGCTCAAGATGTTCTACATTCAATGGGTCTGATTAATATTCAGCGTACGGTTTCATTTGCAGTGGTAATATCTTGCGTAGAAGAACGAAATTGATATTAGACTCGCGGTACACTCGAATTACGACACCGAGTCGTTGCTGGCGAAACCTTCGTGAAAATGTTATCTTTCCAACGAGCGTTTGTAACGAGACAAAAACCACCGAAAAGTTCGATATCGTAAATTTCCACCGAAGGTTTGGCTCATAACTCGAAAATCGAATGGGTCATTTTTCATATACATATGCAAAAAGTCAACTATACAAGAAAACCTGCATGCGGACTTGGGGAGGCGAGCAATAATTCGATTTTCAAGCTGGTGGTCAACACTTTTAAAAACACTAACGCTTCGTCGTTGATAAATCAAATTACCACTAAGTTGGTTGGTAATACAATGTAAAAACGTTTCCCAACAAATGGGAGTATCAAACACGAGCTGCAGTATAAGAGAAGGTACTATACATTCTTATTTATATGAGCCATTTTTATCAGCCAGCCAGGAAGTTGGAGCGGAGCTAAACCGGGAAATTCATTTTGAAAGTCTTTTGCTTCTATGAATGATGTCGATTATTGAATTCAATTTCTTCTTATCGGTCACACGTTTCGTGTTTTTCAGCTCAGACTACATTAAACTGAAATTTAATATCGTCGTATACGTACCGAATACTTAGATATTGCAGAATGGAGTACCTGGCTAAGTACCCAGCTACATCTACAGTCTTATACCATATTATTGGCTTGATTTCAGGTAGGTGCCTTTCAAATGGCCTCACATTTGTTCATAAAGTAATCGGGAATTATTCGAAATGTTGAATGTGGCACTTTGAAATAGATATATTGTCAAAAAAAATTCCCCTTCGACTTTCGAGTAAATTTTCGAAATGAAATGGTGTAAGAAGCGCAAAAAACAACTTTTTATACTTCATACCACATTCTTTGAGAAAAATTGCAAGTTTAATTATACTCCGATTTTTATTAAGCATAATCATATTAGATAATTACAAACATTTATTTACAAATTTTTCAGTTTTCAGAATCTCGACAACATAGGTGACAAGACCATCGTCATTTTTCATTTTTGTAGGTTTTTTCTGTTCAACTTTGCGCATTACATGAAATGGAATTTTTTGCTCTTCTCATTAATTTCGAAAAAAAGGGTAAATTTTTAAAAAATGTGAAGAAAATTGTATCCATTTTTGAATTTATTAAAAAAAATACCTATTTTGGCATCAATATTTGAAAATTTTACAGATTCTTTAACTTGTACAAATTTGTAATAAATTCGTTAGTTTTGAAAATATCGTCAGTTCATGGTTTTTGAAAATATACTCGTATGTAATTAGATAGATTTTTTTTTAATTTAGCAGTTTTACGATTCTTATGTCAATTTTAAAAAAAAAATTATCCACTATTAAAAATTTGTCAATTTCTGGAAATTTTAAAAAACCTATGTCAATTTTTCAAAAATTACGTCTACATTATTATCGCCAGTTCTTCAACAAATCAGCCAATTTTTGAAAAATATCTATGAAATACTTATCGATTGGACAATTTGTCTATCATTAGAAAACTGGTCCATTTAAATACATTTTTAAACACTTTAAAGTTCTAGAATTATGCCAACTTTTAAAAAACTTGACTCATTTTAAAAGCTTTTTCAGTTTCTGAAAATTTTTAAAAACCCAAGTATTAATTTTTGAAGAACATAACACCATATGCCAATTTTACAAAAAGTGTTCCAATATAGAAAAAAATTGTTAGTTCTTCAAGAAAAAGATCAATTTTCAACGTTGTCAATCTTGAATGCTGTTAATTTGAAAAATTAACAGTTTTTATCAATTATCAAATTTGGAAAAGTTGGTCAACATTTGAAAAATTACGTAGTCAAAATTAGAAAAATTGGTCAATTTTTGAAAAATTTGTCAATCTTGAGAAAATTTGTCAATTAGGTATAGGAAAGTTATAATCAATTTTGAAGAAATTGGAGTAATTGTGCAAAATTGATCATTTTTAAAAAATTAGTCAATTTTAGAAATATTAGTTAATTTTTAAGAAACTAGTCAATTTGGAAGAAAATTTAGGTAATCAATTTTAAAGAAATTAGTTAATTTTTGAAAAATTAGTCACTTTTGGAATAATTACTCAATTTTTTTAAAAAAATAGTAAACTTTTGAATGTATCGTCTAGTCAAAATTTGAAAATCTAGTCAATCATTTTTCAAAAAATGAGTAAATTTTGAGAAAATCAGTCAATTTTTAAAAGCTGATTACTTTTTGAAAAATCAGTCAATCTTGGAAAAATTTATCAATTTTGGAAAAAATGGTCAATTTTGGAAGAAATGAGCAATTCAAGGAAAACTAATGGATTTTGAAAAAATTGTATGTTTTTATAAGAAATTGTACTTTAATCATGGAAAAAATTAGTCAACTTTTGAAAAATATACTAGTCAAAGTTTGAAAATTGGTCAATTTTTTAAAAAATAGTCCAAGTTTTAAAAATTAGTCAAATTTTGAAAATATACCTAGTCAAATTTTTAAAAATCAGACAAATTTTTAAAAATTTGTCAATTTTGGAAAATTTGTTAATTCTGATGAAATTGACGATTTTGGAGAAATCATCAAGTTCAAAATTTTTAAATAATGAACAAATTTTGAAAAAAATAATAAATTTTATAGTTAATTTTCAAGAATTGAACCCATTTTTCAAGAATAGGTATACCTATTCTTGAAAATTTGAGAATTCAAGTTTTGAAAAAAAAATATATAGGTAGGTATAAGTATTTTAATGTTGCCAGTTTTAGGAATTTTCTGTCAATTTTTTAGTTTTGTCAATTCTTGAAAATTTTTAAACCTCATTCTTTTTTAAAGACTATGTCAGTTTTAAAAAATTATCAAGTCCTTCAACAAATTTATCAGTTTGCAAACATTTTTCCAATCTGTAAAATGAAAGATATAATTCTTAAAAACAAATCGTCACTTTTTGAAAATGCTGTCATCATTTCTGTAAGTAGGCAATGTCCATTTTCAAAAATGGCAGTTCTGTTAATTTTTGAAAATTGATAAAAAAAGTTGAATATGTTCAAAAAATTTGTTTGCTTCTTAAAATGTAATTAGATTTTTGAAGATTATCTATACCTACTTATTTATTGTCAGTTTTCAATAAAAATGTCAAATGACTGGAATCAGTGGCGTACGTAAGGGAAGAGTGTCCAGGGGGTCTGGACCCTCATTGACGACTGAAAAGTTGGGGGAAAATACAATTTCAGCTTTTGATAAAATATTAAGTATTTTTTTTAATTTCACACAAAATCTCTTTTTTTTTTGTGAAAACCCCCCCTTCCTCCACCTTTAATGAATGTCTAGCTACGCTACTCATTGGAACAAAGTGTGAAATTTATACCTAAATAAGCAAAGAACATCGATTTCGGCAAACTTCCTCCACACAATGAAAATCTCTATACACAGCTTTTTAAACCAAATCCCTTGGCATCTCTGCTTCAATCTTACCCTTCAATGAATTTAACCTAGGACAACGTGAAAACGAAACTCGATACTTATCCCCTCTTTACATCCGCGTTAGTTACGAGAATAATTTATAGGTCTCTTGGTAGGTATATAGACACGGTGGAAAAACTTGACAAAATAGATTAACAACGTACCTACCTTTTCCCCCGCTTCCTATACGAAAAAAAAACACCCAAGTAAACCGTTCAAAATTTTCAAAACCAGATAATTTCATTACAGAATGCTCCAAACCTCTTAATACCTGCCAATACACGGCCGATAGGAAAAATTTAATTTAAAAGGTTGAAATTTCTTGAAACACTCGGAGTCGGCAACAGACATACGCTTGAAAAAATTCGATGTACGGCGGAAATAATTTCTCCGGTCTGAGTTTTTTTTTCTTCCTAGTCCGTTAAATTCCTCGTTACGCTATTTCATTAAAATTTTTTCCTCTTTTCGAACCTAAATGTCAAAATAAATCTTTTTAAATCCTATGACAAAACGCATCACGTGTAATATGCAGAAATTTTCATTACTAACGTTGTTAAGTTTACTCGAGTGAAAAATATCTAAAAATGGGGAAAAAATTATTTTAAATAAGCAGATATATAGAATTATGTAGCGCGATTTTTTCATTTCTAAGGGGCCGACGCGAGAGGCGACGCGGAGGACTCAAAGTGGAAAAGTGAAAAAAAAGAAGAAAAGCAAAACGTTAAATTTTACTCCGTCGAGTTATATACGAACGCATCTTCTTAATAAAATACGTGCTTGGAAGAAATAATTCAAAAATTCCTTAAACGGTTTCTTCCACCGCCGAATACATACGTGAAAAGCATTTTCAAAAATTACCAACTTACGTTTTACAAGTATTTTTAAAGTAAACAATCTATTCGTCGAATTTTTTTTCCTACCTTTCTTGTTCTTACTCCATTTCCAAATTCTGCTTTTCGCCAGTAAAATAGAGATGTTTATAAGTATTTCGGACGAAAAAGATGGAAAACACAAAAGATTATAAATTTGCGCGGACCGAGTACGTGTAGCAAAATATTGAAACATACGACGTATAAATATCCCTTGCAAGTTTATAAAATTGGCCCAAGGATTACCGTATCACCATCATTTGTATCATAAAGGCATTTAAAAAGGTCTTTCCAAAAATAAATCGGTCGTAATAAGAATACGTAAGGGTTCTTTCTCCTCCTCTTGTGTGCTTCGTCTCCCACCTGCCAAAGTTTTTTTCCCTTTCACTAGCCATTACGACGTGAAAGTTACATAGTTTTTCTTTGGGTATTATTTATTTAGATCGTAATAGGCGAACCGAACCGAAGGTAATTTCGGCGCAGGGCATTCTCTCGTGTATTTGCAATTTGATTAACATTTCATTATATACTCGCATACCCATGCAGATTATCGTATTGGAAAACGTCGCTCTCGTTTCATAATCATTAGTCCATTTTTGTCGGTCGAACTTTCAATTACAGTATAACTATTCGCAAGTTATACAAGCGCGCCTGCGGGTTAAATTTCAACTCAAAATTATGTCGTGTAATGGACTGCGAATGTTTAAAAAATTAATGCCCCGCAAATCTGTGCGGCGCGTATTGTTCACAGTTATATTAAATTGCGTGTCACCATTAAAATTGATTTACAAGTTATGCTTACAAGATTATGGTAATTTTAGACGTAAGCTGCAATTCTACGTGATTTACGACGTTTTTTGTTTTTTTTTTCTCTTTTACGAAATTTTCACGTAAACTGAAGTACGAGTATATACTCTTTCGGTAAGTACATGTATATAAGAAAAAAGGGGCGTATCCGGAAAATTTCTATGCTTCATCTATAATTCCGAATACAAATACCAAATCGTCGCTCGATAAACCATACAGAAAAATCAAAGGTATTGAAATTACGAGTATTTCCAACGTGTAGGTACTTCGTAACATGCAAATATTCACGTGACAGTTTCTAGTCAAACAAATCATTTTGGAAGTCAGCACAGGTATTATTATTCTCATTGAAGTGACTAAACAATGCATAAAATAAAGAACGTCAGGTGAGGAGTGGAGTACTGAAATCTAACAGAAGTTTGAATGAAAATGTCCAATACTTCGTTGAAGTTTTCATTGAAAAAAGAAAAGAAAAACAAAACTCGGAATATGTAAATGATTGCATGTGTTAACTTACATGTTCAGAGTCTAAATTTTACCAAATGTTACGGTGAAAAAAAGTCATGGGAGACATGAGATTTGTTTTTTCAGTTTTTCTGAACTCCTTCTTCACTCCGTAAATCAAAATGCCAAATCTAAATGACCCTTGAAAAATTTTTATACAAAGAGTACATCACGCGATGGTTTTATACTCAATAATTCAACAATTAATTTTTTTATGATTTTTGAAAAAAAAAACAAAGCAAAATAGACATTGAAAACTTGGTTTTCCAAATCATCACTAGGTATAGAGTATTAAGCGACGGTTTTAAAGCTCGCATTTAATTTTTGCCAGTAGCGTATCCAGACAGTCCTTCAAGGGGAAAGGGGGACGGGGGAGGGGGTTCACGATAGAAAAGAGATTTTATGAAAATTTGAAAAAGCACCTGCAAAATTTTTGCAAAAAAGGACATTCAAAAACTGAAATTTCATCATTTTTTCAACTTTTCAGTCGTCAAGGAAAATCCAGACTCTCCAGACTCCCTTCCCCCTTAAATACGTCACTGATTATTGAAAAAAAAAACACAATAGACCTTTTTAAGTCATGACTCTCACAAGTAGTCATCCAAAGAATTCCTCAACAATTTTACACCATCTTTTAGAAAACTCCAACAGTGGTTTCATTGCCTCCAGTTCTAATTGTTTCAACATGAATGCTATTGTTTTTTTGAAGAGAAGTGGTGCCATTCCAAAAAGGAAGTACCTAACCAAAAATTCTTCATTAAAAAAAAGATCGAAAATGGAAGATGAATGACATGGCGTAATAATATGTTATCAAAATGTCTTTTTTATACGAAAATGTTGAACTGACGAAAAAAAATTTAAGAGAATTGAAGTTTTGTAAAAATTGTTAAAATTTTCATAATCAATTAAAATATAATTAAATCAGCCAAAAAATTATGAAAATTGTTGAAAATATTGTTGAGATCGTAAAAAATTTCATAAAAATCAGCGCAAATAATTTCAACACTGTCAAAAATGTATAAAAACTGTTGAAAGTGTGATAAAAATTGTTGAAATTGTCATTAAAATCAGTAAAAATATCGTAGAAATAGCCAAAAAAAACATGAAAACTGTTGAAAATCTTGGAAAATTTCTCAAAATTTTCATTAAAAATGATTCAAATTATGAAAAAAAACAAAAGGGAAAAATCGTCAAAAAATCGTGAAACCTGTCGAAAATTTTGTAAAAACATTTTCCAAGATTTTCAAAATTTTTCCATTTTTGCATTATTTTTATAGATTTTTATGAAAATTTATTTTCCAAGGATTTCCAAGAATATTGCCACAGTTTTTAAGAGACTTTCGATATTTTTTATGATTTTTTTGACCTTTCAACGAAATTTTTACGTTTTACAAATGTGGTGTGGAAGTAGGAGTAAGCTGAGTACGGTATAGTGCAACTTTTTACTTTTTTTTTGAAGGAGTTCAAGTTTAGTTTACTACAAGCCAGAGTGAACCGCACTCTCGCAATGGAGTGCTCTTGAAAAGAGTAGGAGTGGGAGTAGAAGTGCCAAAAAATTCAATACTTTTCACTCCTTTTTGTATTTTAATTTTTTCTTCAAATTTTCATGGAATAAACTCGGGTTTTAAAAAAAATTCAAGGAGTGGCGTGGGAGTTGGAGTTATGAGTGAAGTTAAGAAGGTGAGTGAAGATGGAGTGAGACCATAATAGGAATGAGTAGAGGAGCTTGAAGAAAAAATTAGGAGTGAGAGTATTTCAACCACTATTCTTGAAACACTGGCTTTTATTAATTTTAATGAAAAATTACACACTTTTAAGGAAATTTTCAATGATTTTCATGATCTTTTGACCGTTTTTGCAGTACTAATCTTAAAAGATTTTTATGGAATTTTTCACTTTTAATGACATTTTCAAATATTGATTTTCTGACAAAATTTTAATGATTTTTTGACAATTTTCGGAATTTTTTTACCAATTTTTGTGGAAATTTTGACAATTTTAACAACATTTTTGACGATTTTTATAATTTTTTGCCTACCTACCTTTTTGGTCAATAATTTATGATTTTTTTACCATTTCTGCGAGATTTTTATTGATTTTGTTAACACTTTATTCATCTTTACCAGATTTTCAACAATTTTCATGACTTTTCGACCATTTTTATGTTTTTGATCATTTTTATGAAAGTTTTCAACATTCTTATAAAAATTAAACTACCTTTATAACATTTAAAAACATTTTCAGTAAATTTCGTTTCTTTATTAGTGACTTGATTATCGATTGAACCAACACTTGGCTCTGACATGACTTCAGCTGGGTCGAAGCTCAAGTGGCCCACACTATTGTAAAAAGAAATCGAGAAAAACTTCACAGATGAAGTAGATACTTCAGATGACCTTTAATTTAACGTAAAATGAATGCATCTAATTCATTCTTCTGATATTTTGACACGGATATGTCTTTTGGCTGGGGTCAGGAGAATTTTTTTTTCGTGTTACGAAACTTGGTTACTTTGGTTTACTTTCTGGACTCACAAATAGAAAATTTTATCAGGCAGGAAGACGAATTTTAGGTTGATTTTAATCTTTAAATTTCTGTTTTAAGAATGAAATTACGACAAAATATTATAATATCGGATGATTTAAAAAATTTTGTTCGGATGTACTCCAGTTCATGAGTGTTCCACTAAATCTCAACCCCGGCGACATTTTAATGGAAAAATAAAGTAACATTGATAACATTAAGAACAGAACTGACCAACGACCTCGAAGCTCGAAGTGACCAAACAACCAAACCCACACGTATAAGTACTTTTTTCGACGTAAAAATATGTTCTGGAAGGTTTGAAAATTAACTTAGCATCCGATAAGACGCTTAAATTCATCCGCTGCAATTTACCCGCTTACGTCGTCGAGTCAATAATTACCTACTTGTATCAACGTTTAGACGACGAGCCAAGTAATTCGTAGCATTTCAGACGCTTTTATCTTTGCAGAGTGAAAACTCTTTTCTTTTGGTACTACCAACGTACTACGTACCTAAGATTAATTCATTTTCTCATTCAATGCATTAGCCAGGCGGTGAGTTAGCTAAACAAGAGTACACAACAAAGGAGGAGAACGCGGTGTAAAAAAAATTTAATGAAAATGGTTGGCCCGAGCACTTAAATAGACAAAATTAGAGTGCGGAAAGGTACCATATACTGGGACTTGGACTAAGCGGTTTGTTAGGGACAATAATTCTTTATCAGTTTCGTTAGTTCTGGGTTTGTCATCATCAGGGTACAAACCTCTATGATGAGGTTTTACCGTACGGTATTATATCTTTTCAGCGTTTCCGTCTTTTCACAATCTGCTCCTAATTGAATCGTATTGTGTTGAATTTTCACATCTTCAATGTCCGAAGAAGTGAAACTTAGTAGTTCTCAAAACAGGGGTGAAAGTTTTACTCGATGTACGAGTTGTTTTCACATGGTACCGCAGCCAAATATCCGCCTAACAGATTCGAGTTCGGTTTTTCGTACAGGTTGGAATAAACCGAGCCCAAAATATCCTCTTGGTTTACCTTAAAAATGTCAAATTCGATACGCCAAAAGGTTGTTTCGCTGTAAGAATTTTTCAATCGAAATCTTGTAAATGGTTGTAATCAATAGGTGATGGTGTTCGAACACAAATCGTCATGCATCGTGCATCTTGTATTTGCCTGCATTTAACAGCTCGGCATTCATTTTCATGATTAATACACTGGTCTGCTGTTCGGTTCCGATATTAATTTTCAAATGTATTCCCCTTTTCTTGGCTATGTATTCCTTAAAGACGTTTCGTGTTCGTACCCTGTATCGTTAATACCGCGATTAATTACTTTTGACATAAGTTTTCGTTTGTTGGGAGAGGCCTGTTCAATAGGCTTGTTAATTGTTTTGGCGTTCGAGTCGAGAAAAACATGGCTAAATCCGTAACTTACCAAGGTACCTAGTTCTAGCCGAAAAAAAATTTCGTATCGTTAATTAATTTCAGGTACGCTCGGCAGATTAAATAATTAATGTCGAATGATTTAAATAAAAAGAAAATCTTTGTGGTATACGCAGCGGATAATCATTCCGACGTCGGAAATTTAATTTAGACCTTTGATATAGATACCTATAAAAGGAGTCTTTTGCAATTGAAATTTCTCCCTTCAATCAACTTCTTTGTAATTATTAATTTTTTTACCTCGAAGCTCAACCAAAGCGTTCACGGTGGCGGTTTATGAAATTCTAGTTCATCAAAAGATGAACTTCGTTCGTGTTTGTTCCAATATGATGGCAGCTTACTGGTATGCAGGTCCTGTGGTGCCTGTACGGGCATAGGACGTTGACATTGAAACTAAATTTGCAAATTTGCCTCCTATCGAGAAATTTTTGTCGTACCTAATATTTGCGGTTCTTTTATGCTTGAGATGATGTTTGATTAAATTTCGTGTGTTTTGTGTATTTGCCTAAGATAAATTAGCCAGGTATTTTGGCCAAATTGAAATAGGTATTCCTTTCAATTCCTCCTTCCCTCTCTTTCGCATTTTCAAATAGCTGAGATCGAATTATGTTTGACTTTGAGACAGGCAAATGTTGGAAGTAAGAAAAAATTTTGAATGAAATACGAAAAGATGTCAGATAGACCTCAATATTTTCATGGATTTTTCACAATTTCGACGACTTTTATCAGTTGTTCATAATTTAACTTTTTGTCACTCATTATTGTACATGTATTTTTTGACAGTTCCATCTTTATTGCTTGAAACAATATTTTAATGATTTTTGACATCTGACAAAATGGGATATTTCATCCTATTTACTTAATGACTTTTTGAATTCTTCAACAGTTCTATTTTTTATTGAAATTTCAAATTGCGAAGATCATTTCATGTCAATTTGGCCTCGTTTTGTACCCCTCCAACTTGCTCTCAAACACCATCTTTTTTGATCTTGCCGATTTATTTCAATCATTTAAGGACCAACAGGACTGTTTTAGGAAGATCAAATTGAAAAAGTAAATTTATATTCCAACTCAGCGCTTTCAAAAACGTTATAAACGATATGTCACATCTTTTCTTTGGTTTCGATAATTTTTTTTCAAAATTCAAGGGCTTATGTGTGTGGGGTGGGGGGGGCTTGGATGTGTCTTATCATAAAAATAAGTCAATATTCAAACTCAGCACTATCAAAAGCATAAGAAACGATATGCCACACAACTTTTTTGATTTTGTCACTTTTTTCTAAATTATATGAGGGTTCATGGGGGGCTTGGGGAGGGTCTTATCAAAAAAACAATGTAATATTCGAACTCAGCGATACCAAAGATGTAACAAATGATATGCTACATACCTATTTAGGATTCTTTGATTTTGGGGAGTAGTCCCCCCAGGGGTTTCAAGGTTCCCCAATGAAAAATG
This sequence comes from Pseudococcus longispinus, assembly GCA_900064475.1. NCBI lineage: Eukaryota > Metazoa > Arthropoda > Insecta > Hemiptera > Pseudococcidae > Pseudococcus > Pseudococcus longispinus. The sequence continues at coordinate 7,129 of FIZU01040636.1, read as the reverse complement.
ATTATTTGAACGTAATATAAAAATACTATCTCCAGATGAATTTTTTTAGATTTTTAAATCATAGCTTTGAAATACTTACTGTAATCTGTATCTTCTTGTAAGTTGAACTTTTTGAAAAAAATTCAACTTTCAATTTTTGAAAATTTTGAAAGTGATTTTTAAAATTTTTTTGATGCTATTTAAGATCCGATTTACCAATTTTCTCTTGTTATTAACAGTCTTGATATACGCCTCACCAAAGTTGGTTATTGCACCAAGAAATCTATAACGTGGGAAGACGACAAAACATTTCCAGGGGGTTTAGGTTCTTACTTCTGAAAATAATTGAGCAGAATAGAAAGACCCAAGCACAATATGTAGCCACATTTCCAAAGAAGGCAAACAAGCCGTTGAGTTATGTGTACTGAACCGACACGTGCCTGACACTGTATCAGAGACCTATCTACATAACCAACACGGGTTAACACCGAGTCAGTGGCGTGTCAACTTAACTGACACGGGTCGACAAGTCAAAACGTGTCAACTTGACAAACACGGATTGACACCGAGTCAGAGGCGTGTCAACTTAAGTGACACGGGTCGACTCGACATGTCAAAACGTGTCAACTTGACAAACACGGGTCAACACCGTGTCAAAGACGTGTCAACTTGACCAACAAGGATCGGCCCATGTCAAATGAACTTTATCAAAGTCACTGTAGATTTTTTCAGCCTTTTTGCATGCTCTCATCTCAACTTTCGTGCTGAAAAGTTTACCTAACCTTCAAACAGTTTTGCTTTTCGAGTCGAAAATGGCTATATTTCGGCAACAAAGCTCAACCTCTCAAAATGGGCGGGAGATTCGTGATCAACGACTTCGAATTAGCTGGAAACTACATTCAACTCGATTTCTCTGAAATAGTCAAAATTCTCAAAGATCTTCGGGTTTTCCGCTTGCGGGGTCAATTAACGAGGAAATGGCTATTTTGTGTTATCAATTTGATCGAATCTTCAAAAAAGTCGAAATTTAGCTCATGTCAAGTTGTGTTGACTCGACTGACACCTGCCTAACACTGTGTCGGAGACGTGTCAACTCGACCAACACGGTCTCAGCCATTTTCCATGCACTCATCCAAGTTTTCATGCTAACAAATTCAACCTTTGAACAGTTTGACCTTTTAAGTAACAATTTGTGTTATCAATTTGGAATATTGACAACATTTTTTGATAACATGGTTTTAAAATTTGAAATATTTTCATTTTCTGGCAAAAATTGACATTTTCAACTTTATCAAAAGAATTTTCAATTCGATTTTCCTTCAATTCGGCCATTCCAATAGAAAATGTCTGAAATCATTTTAGATAATTCTTCTTATCCCTTCTTCAACAAAAATTAATTATAAATCCGTGAAATTAAAGCCTTTAATTAGCTCTAATGGAAAACTTCTACACTTCGGGAATTTTCAATTACTAATTTAATTTAATGTATTGTAACCGAATTACACAACCCATCATAAGTAAATATCAACGAATAAGTAATGAAAATCCAGACGAGAAAGTGCGAATATTTGCAGGTGAAAATTTGTACAGTTGAAAAGGTTTCAGTAGGGTCTCTAGTTTTACCCTCATTAAAAGATTGAAAGCATTTTGAAACAGTGTCTCATTTTATATACAGGTAAGTATTCTGTAAGCCTACCGGTGTTCGTTCAAATTGGTGAAAATTTCAGAAAATTCAAGTGGAAGTTGCCCGATGGTAGAAACCGCATTGAAATGTCATCTAAGTGTAAGATACGATTTATTCCTTGTTATTAAAACGCAACTCCAACGAGAAAACGAACTGACCAGAAAACTAAATAAATCTGTAACCGTGAATAAGTATAATTCAAAACCGCGGAATCAAAAAAGGTTCATAATGATCGCATTATTAGAACAAGCAGATTATAAAGGAATTAAACTAAATTGCAGCGGTTTAACGTTTATAGGGTTGATTTGTAGTATCGGTAAATTTTATATTTACCAAATTACATTATTAACGCTTAAAACCCATAATTACGTTAACCGTACAAAATTAAATCTGGCGAGCCCATTAAATCCCCAAAAGGCTATCATATCTTCGTTGTATTCGCAGGTTAAAGTTTACCGAATGTGGAATTAAGGTTGCCACTTTTTCTTTTCTCTTTTTTCCCCTCTCTTTTATTCTTTTTTTTTTTTTTGTAAATCTTTATTCGTGCGTGATTAATTTCGCTACATGATATTCGTTTTAAAGTATACGCCGGATAAAAAATAGTTATTTTAATATCCTAGCTAGGTTTTTGAAAGCCTCTTCGCTAGTTTAACAAGTCTGTGAAAAGTGAAACGCCATAATGCTCGGCTAATATCGAATGCATTCTCGACGCTGCGAACTAATTGTTATAAAAGGATGTTTTACCACATCCAGGATCAGTGGGATTTTTGAAATAGAACACCACCTTTGTTTCACAAATGTCGCTAATTTAATTTTCCACTTTGTTTTTGTTTCGTGTTAACTTGCTTCGTTTAAATCATTTGCGAGCTTTGAAACGCTTACTTCGTTAATGTGTGACAGGTCGTGTTTTTCTCCAACACGTTTCGAAATTCACTTCTCCAAATAAATTAGCTGCTGACAAATATGATGTATGAAATGTAATGCCCATGTTGATTGTTTCCTTTTTGCGGCGGCCGATTTTTTTTTCAACTGCGTGGCCATAAAGTGCTGCTTGTTTGGTTTTTACTCGTACTCGTAGTATACGAAAGGAAATACTTGCTATTTCGAAATCGCCTTTGTTACATGTTTTCCCAAAATATAAACATAGTTTCAATTCAACGTAGGCCTATTTATTTTTGATGGTTGAATATGTTGCTGGCCAGTAGTTCAAAATCTGCTTCTATGAGTGGTTCTTTTTTAAACCAGCGAAATCAAAGGAGAGTTGAACCAGAAAATGAAAATCACCTCGATTTCCTGATTTGAATGTAATTTTTCAAAATTTTCAAACCGAAATGCAGTTTTTCTTCATTTTTTATGTAGAAATACTTATTATACTTGGTGTTTCTAGTTTTTCCAACAGATCACAAGTGACATGTGTCAGATGATAATATGCTGTGGTGTGAGAAAAGTGACAGGCACCAAATGATAAATGAGAAGTGACAGTTGCAAGTTACAAGTGAGACATGTCAAAGTGACATAAAGCTGATGACAAATGGGATGTGATGTACGACAAGTGACAAATTACACATTACACATTACAAGTGACAAGTATCAGACAACAAAAGTGATGTGACAAGAGATGATTGGCATATTATACATTAAAAGTGACTTCTAATGTGGCATAGTGACATTAAAATAATGGATGCCGTGTGTAACATGACAAATGACATATATCACGTGACATGTAGCGGATTACAAATGTGCTCTGACATAAGGCAAGTGACAAATGACACGTATTTAATGACAATTCAGAAGTGACATGAGATAAGTGATGTCTTACATATTTCAAGTGACATGTAACACCTGACACGTAACAAATGACATAGAAAAAGTGGAAGATTATACATTACAAGTGACAAGTGACACACAAGTGAAACTTATTCGAAGACAATTATGACGTGGCATGAGATAAATGACGTATTACATATAACAAGTGACAGGCGACATGAAAAGTGACGTCTCATGTGACACGGTGATAATAAAGACGGCACATGGTACTTAGCATGTTACAAGTGACACTCGGCAAGTGACAAATGACACCTGACACTTAGCAAGTGGCATAGAAAGGGTAACTAATTACAAATTACAAGCGACAAGTGACACTATCTAATATGATAATTGTGAAGTGAGATGAGAAAAGTGACATATGTTACATATTACAAGTGAGAGGCGGCATTAAAAGTGACTCTTAACGTTGTATGGCGACATTAAAAATAGCACGTGGTGCTTGACATGTTATAACTTATAAGTGACACTTGGCAAGTGGAAAATAACATCTGATATGTAGCAAGTGGTATACAAAAGGTAACGAATTACAGATTACAAGTGATAGGTGACAGTATCAAATGAAAATCGCGAAGTGACGTGAGATAAGTGGTGTATGTTACATATTACAAGCGACAAGTAACGTTGAAAGTGACTTCTAATATGGCATGATTTCATTAAAAATGGCACGTGCCACTTGACATGCTGCAGTGATACCTGACAAGTGACATGCCACAAATGATGAGTTTTTTGTACGGAAATGTCCAGTTACACTTGACAAAGTGATGTGTTACAAGTGATATGTAGAGAATTATAGGTATATATCTAACATTTTACAAATGCCACAGGAAATATGATAAGTGAATGCAACAGCGAAGACGCTGACAAATTTCATGTAATAACTGAAAAGTGATAATACAAATGATATTCAATACATGACAAGTGGCATGTAAAAAGTCATATGTAACATGTGACAAATGATTAAAGTATAACGTAAGACAAGTAACAAAGACAAACGATATGTAACAAATGGCAATGACAGCTACTGCATGACTTACATACGAATTATAAGTGAGACATTTCAAGTGACACGTAAAGATTTTTACACTTGGCATAAAAAATTCGGCATAATTTTCCGGCATGCTTGATTTTATTTTGGTAAAATGTAGCATATTTTTTTTTCAATCAACGCCTTCCATATGTAAATTGTGAAGTTAAATTTGCGGGATGTAAAATTCCTAAGAAAATTATTTTTCACGTGAAAATTGTTCAAAATAACAGTAAAATTGTTAAAATGATGTTGAAATTGTATGAGAATACCAGAAAACGCAAAAATTCTTAATTCTGACATAATTTTTTGGAATAATTTGAAACCAAGGAATTTTATTATATTAAATGGACTGGGAGCGGGAAAAATTCAAATCCTTCTTTTCAAACAGTCGAAAAATTTAAAAATCAACATTTTTGACATGACCTAGAATATTTTTTACCTCCATAGCATAGTAAAAAAAATGTTAGATGGCAATACTAGAGAGGTCATCCCTTGGCAAATTCTAACCAATACTTACATAATTTTGCAGCTCAGAATGTAATTTTTTATACTTCATAGTCAAGTTGTTTCGTCTTGTGTTGAGATGTTAACTATAAAATCAACTCTTGACGAGACGTGTAAATGGAAAAAACAATTCAAAGAGTAAAAAAATTCCATTTTCAAAAATTAGCTCGACGCGAAAATATAAACTTGGAGGATCAAGGAGTTGTTTGAAATACCTATACTATCACTCTAAACAATTTCACATAATAAAAGCTTTGTAGGTACTCAACAACGTACAAATAATTTTCTATTTAATCATACCAACACTATGAGTATTTTCATTACCACGAACGTGTATCCTATCACGTACGTAAACGTACTTATAATATCGACACGAGACAAAAGATACCGGTCAATAACCTTTAAAATAATCAACCCGCGCATATTTCAAAGACACTCGCACCAATTGAGATTTTTCAGATATTTGTCTCTAAAAATAAAGCAGAAAAAATACTGAAACACATCTTTAACAAAACAGTTTAGTAGCTGGAATGTTGAAACAAAACAGAGGACAACACTAATGTAACAAAGACAAAGTCGACGTAGAAAGTGGCAACTCGAGAGTATCTACCTCTGCAGAAGTATCGAAAACAATGCAACTTATACCTACTAACTTTTCATAAAAAGCTCGAACTATAAACTAAAGGCATGAAACAATTTTTACAGAGGAAAAAAATGAAATATCTTTCTAAACATGGTAATAAAAGTCTCATCTTTGTTGCTTCTACACGCTTAATTTTTTACACACGTGAAATATTTCGCTTTAGCGAACTTCGCTATAGAGATTTTCCATGCCTTTGCATTATATTTATAAGGCAGGTAGGCTTTCTCATACATCATGCTTCGTGTTTTCATTTACACGAAAATATTTTCAAGAGAAGGCGATGCTATCAAAAATACATTGTTTGTGATTTATTACGTTAGATGCATGAATGATTCATACGTAGATTTAATTATATATAAATCATTTATGGATGCTTAAGGAATCTTCCATATTTTTATATTGATAAATATCGGTATCAATTTATCGGAATTTAGGTAAAAATGAGTATTATAATGGGATAAAAAGTTGACATAATTTATTTCGTAATGAGATATCCGAAGGTAGCTGTACATGAAACAGATACTATTTAATTATTCAAAAGGTTATCTTTTCGTCGAAAGGAAACTCATTCGTAAGTAATTAATTATATTGCGGATTCGGTCCCTTTCGCTGGCCATAGTTTTTCCGCAATGGAAAACTATACAGTTACTAGGTGTTGACCCTTATCAAAAAGTAAATAAAAAACTCCGGATGAATAGCTTTTTGATCTTTATGTAAGTTGGTTAATTTTTCAAATTGCGGCAATATTTTTAGTACGACGACGAGTTGAAGATTTCATTCAACAACGGGCACTTAGGGTTACACTGAATGGTCTTTGAAGAAATCGTTCTCATCTTAGCTCTCGAGTTTATTGTACCTCCAATTCTTTCTATAGCGGATTTCTTTACAAGCACTTGACGATAAATTTTTTTTTTTCTATAATGCCCTTCTACATAACATGTACGTGTAGTATATTCTTTGTTGAAAACTAAACCGGCCAATATTTTTATTAACCGAGTAAAATAGTTTGTGTGGAGAATATAAAAAGCAGGATTGATTTTCAGTGCGTCATTCGAGGTTAATAAAATTTATATACGAGCCTATCTATACTCTCGTATACGAGAGGTAAGGTTTAGGTAATTGATAACATAACGCAAGATGACCCTTTAGAAAGGGTATACAATACAGGGTGTTCTAGTAGAAGTGCACAGCCTTCAAACCAGAGATGCAGCTACCCAAACTACATAAATGTATGCATGTTTGCCCACTACAAGATTTGAATAGGTAAAGTTATGCTAGTCCTGGTGGATGTTTCAAAACGTCGTAACTCCGTTGATAATTGTAGATATGCAATTTTTTAAACTTTCTTTGTAGAACTTTTCAGTTTTCAAGCTCTACAAAATAAGTTATATTCACGTTTTGCCTAACTCTAAAATTGAAGGAGCTACAATGCTTTGAAAATTTATAGGCTTCATAACTCCTTCAA
>FIZU01040630.1:0-40998 GCA_900064475.1 Pseudococcus longispinus | reverse complement strand
TTTTTTGAACTTGAAAAATTGAATTTTAGACATTTTGTCAGACTTTTTTGGACTTGGAAAAGTTTTCAGATTTCCAAAAATGGCGGGGATTTTTTGTTAAACTTTTGAAAGCTTTTGAATTTTAAAAAGACATATCCATGTACGAATATGTCCACTTGAAGAGTGGATCTATCTCCTTTTTTTTTTCTGAGAAAGTCTCTTAATTTTTTTGGAAAAAAATTTCTCAAATTTTTTTAAATTAAAATTTTTATTAGATTTCTGAAGTAATTTCTTCTAATGTCTCGTACTAGGTGAAAAATATATTTTAAAACGACCCCCTCCTCAAAATTGAACATAAACCTTTCCCACGAATTCATTTTGATTACTCCACATGATCAAATGAATGCAATGAAGCATGCTTTCTCAGCTACTGACCATTTCTGGAAGAGATAGGGGCATTCCAATCTAAAAAAAATGTTGGCATAAAAGACCTCCATAATTTAATACCAAAATTGTAATTCGATCCAACCGCAACGGTACGAAAAATTCGGTTTGAAGCACTTTAGGAGCCCATAAGAATTAGGAAATCAAGATTTTTCTTCTTTGAGATAAATTGACTGAAGATTGTGGACATGTTTTCAAAGGGTGAATTTTGAGGATCACTAGAAAAAGTTCAGAAGCTTATTTTTAAAATCATCGATACTCTTTTCAAAACCAAAAATTTTCATCAATTTTCAAATACGTGTACTTATTGACTCAATGAATATGCCGAATCAATGAACTCGTCTAATCGAATATTAATGAGATGTGCATCCATAATGCGTCCTTCAAAACAAAAATTCCGAAAACTTACGACGCGAGTGGACTAATTTTTTCGAAATGTGGAGGGAGGTGAAGAGATAGATTTGTTGGAACATGCATGAACTAGAAAAAAATTCTGCAATTCACAATGTCCCTACAATTAATTAAATTTTGGGTACTCCTATTAAAGAGCATACAATCGTACGTTTTGATAAATTCGTTAAAATTTGTTTGCCTTACGTATGAAGCTCAATTTTTCCCTTATATGCTCAAAAAAAAGGATTAATTTTCTTCCGATACCATTTCATTGGCCATTAGGGGGGAAGGGGGAAGGTCAGGATACATACGAGTATAACTGAATTGTTCTTGGAACATATTCATAATTAATGTGGCTGGATTCACTCACACAGAAGGACACAAGGTTATTGAAACTGAGGTAAGATTTTGATTGGCGTGGGTGGAAGGGGAGGGGTAAAATATACATGAAAATTTAGCCAAATTATTTCAAAAGCTTCAAATTTTGATGATTTGTTCTAAACAAAAAGACAATAGCACAACTGATACATCCTCCCTCCCACCACCAGTTTTCATACATGATTGATGAAATTCTCAAAAAGTAAATTTCTCGACTCGATATTATTTCAACAATGAAATTTTATTGTGGATTGTTGAACATAACTTGATTCAGAAGAAGTTATTTCCAGCAGAATAAACTTCTAAAACACGATTATTTTTTTTCAGAATTTTTAGGAATTTTTCAAAAAATGGATCAAGAAAATGTGGTAGAAATGCTGGGTGTTGTTTTGAAAATTGGAATTTAGAGAGGTGTATGACTATATGTATATGTTTTATGGCAGGGGATTAATTTGTGCATCACGAAATTGTGTCACCGAAATTACTTTTTCGACTTGGAAAAAATTGAAAAATTGATTTATTGGGCATGAAAAAAAAATCAGAGATCCTGCATGACTTTTTAAACCTGGAAAAAATTATCCTTTTGGACTTTGAAAAAATTTCAGAGATTCTATTTTTTTGTACTCAGAATTTAAGTCTCGAAATTGTCTTTCAGCGATTCTTTTACAACAAATGACCTTTTGAAATTGAAAATTTTTATAACACTAAATCAATGTGAAACGTGTATGAAATGTCATGAAAATTTTGACAAGAATATGTCTTGACTGGGGTCAGGAAAATTTGACGACTTTTTCATTACTTTTGCAACAATTTTAAAGAATTTTGTTAAATTTTTGACCAAATGTTTTCTAAAAAATTGCCCTGTAACCACCCAACATAAATTTTTTTCAATTTCAGAAAAAAATTCATTTTTGGGAATTTTATCTCGAGGCATTAAAGAAGAGAAAGAAAACATAACCTTACTTTATATTATTATAGCCTTAATTATGGATAAAAACTCGATAAAATGCTGCGAAAAAAAATCAAGGATTTTTAACGATTTTTTATGAAGGAGAATTTGAAGGTTTTAGGGATTTTCAATACCACACGGTTGACACCAGTTTCCAAAAAAATCAGGTTTATCTCGAATGAGATAAATATAAGTACAAAAAAACATCAAATAATACTTAGATTAAAATGAATGACGACGTGAAGACTGACAATGATATTTTCCCTAAAAATAGCGTTTGTTTTTTTTCGAGTAAATACAAAAACATTTTTTAATATGGTACGACAAAGGTATATTTTTATGAGAGAAAAGAAGCGCTTTTTGGTATAATTTTCCCATTTTATTATTTTGCTTTTAACATTCCAAAATTGGGTACAGAAAAAAATCATATACACTCGTACGAAATAATGGTGTAGAAATTTGAATTGCATAAATATTCATAATTTCTTTCGCTTAATATGTCATCAGAATTAGAATTGCACAAATGTAAGTCACTGTGTACTCGTATTTATACCAAGAAAACGATTTAGTCGATTTGAAAACAATTTTTTTCAGCCATGTGATAATTTTTTTCATTTGTTTCGTATATGTGTATTTGTAGACATTGGTTGAAAAATTTCGATAATGTAATATCTGCTCGAGATTAGATAGTGGTAGAATTGTCTGAAAACATACGTTATTCATAGATTATGGCGCGCTTATTTCAACACGTTAAGTCAATTGAGATATTTTCATTATGTTAAATCAACATATTACTCGAACAGTACGTGAAATATCAAGAAAGAAATCGAGCACTTTAACGCACTAGTTATTTATCGAATAGGTACATTTACGTTCGCGTATAGATTATAAGCATTGGGTTGATTTACATAAATATTCTTATCTTCGTTCGAGAGAAATATGATCCTGTATCATTATCAACTAATAATTGGGTAACATTTGGTAGAATCCGAAAATAAAAAAAATCACACCCTTCCTCAACAAAACTCTCATTATATAGGTGACCTAATGCACGGATTAAGAAAAATCTCTCGTCATTTCTTACATATACAACCTTTTACACGTGTAAAGATATCACCTAATTGAAGGAATTAACGGTATATCGAAGCATTATCCACTCGGTCGTACATCGCCTAATTAATACGTGCATTTATGATGAAAGACAGGTCAATGGTGAGTACAAATGGATTCTAATAACGACACTACTTGAATACAAAATTGAATAATACTATCATTTGTGACATTTCTTTCCGCGATGTGATCGAAGCCACTGTATATAGTTTGACAACAATCGAATTCCCGTTCTTAATATACGAACAAAGTAAGTACCCAGCTACCAACGTTTTTACAATATTACTAGTGTATTTTTAAAAATATTTGAAAAATTCTCGTCGATATTGTTGGTTTATAAAATTCTTGCTAAATTCCAAAACACGCGTCCGAGTTCAATTTTAAAACCACAACGAAAACTTTTATCGATACGACTATAAATGTAATTTTATCAACGAGAAATATTTCACGTAGAATTTTCAACTGTAATAAAACAGTACTGGTATATTTTTCAATTTGTTTATTCATTTCGGAATCTGATCACGATACTGTAACAATATTACATTCTGAATGAATTCCTCTCAACGATATGAAAATATTTTTCATGGAAAATCCAACATTCCAAAAGAATTTGGGAAATTTCGATAAAGTAAAAATACTACTCGACGAATCCTACGCTAGTTTCATTTCAAGTTCAAAACCTTTCAATTTGGAACATATCGATGATTGTATTTTGTCGTAAGAATACCATAATCTCGAATATAAGCGAAGCAACGAAGAAAAATTGTTTTTTGTGGTAAAATTTGCACATTTTTCAACGATTAGAGTCGTGTTTTTGGTAAAACTTTATCATAAATATTCGCGCTTAAAAGATGCTTGTGAATATTACGTTATATAGCTTTACAAGCTTTCTTTTTCCGCGCAATTTATACCGAACAAACTTTTAGTTTTCTTTTCACTACGAATATTGCGGAAACTGAAACGGCGTAACATAAATTTCAACAAGATCGTTCATTTTACGAATTTATTTTCTCGTTGTCACGTCGAGAATGAGTTACTTTAATGGGTTTTTCATTTTGATCACTTTCGTTAAGGAAATTCGTTACCTTTTTATAAGAAGTGGGTGAAATTTGAGGCTAATTTGTGATTACGTTTGGAAAACAGAAGCAAGAAAAGTTGTAAGGTATTATTGGGTATTTAACGTTATGCTGGTCACATACTCTGTGCCTGACGGTTTGATGTTTCCTTATTAGTATTTTTCAATTTTTTTTTTGTGTAACTTGAAAAGAAAGTAATTTTAGAAACTTTTCATGTTAACTTTTTTCAAAGAGGATAAAATCAGCTTTCGATTGGTATACTTACTTTTTGATTTTGCACAATTTTACACTTCATTGAGCTTCGTCGCGAAGTCGCAAATTAGAAAATTGTACGAAATTAAAAAGTAAGCATATCAATTGAAAGCTGATTTTGTCTTCTTTCAAAAAAGTTATTATGAAAAATTTCTTAAATCACTTTATTCTCAACGTACACTAAAAAAATGGGAAAATGCTGATAAAAAACACTAAACCATTAGACACCAAGTATAGGGTAGCCCATTTATAAGGTCAATGGTTTTCAAAGTAAAAAAATAAACTTTGACCATAAAAATCTCGAAAACTAAATCCCCTCTAAAAAACTAATAGATCATAGGAGAAAGAGAATTTCAAGTTCTACAATTTTTATCCCTTTTATTTTTTTCGTAACACCCTTGGTATCGCCAGAAAAATCATGTTAATGCAAAATTTACAAAATCGGTACAATTTTGTTGTTTTTTATTCATTTTTAAAACCATCGACTTTGAACGTCTCCCATAAATATGGTTTTTCTGGCCAAACTAAGGGTGCTACGAAAAAAATGCATGGGGTGAAAATTGTGGAGCTTGAAATTCTCATTCTCTCATGAGCTATTAGTTTTTTTTTCTAGGGGGCTTCGTTTTCGAGATTTTTGCAGTCGAAGTTGTTTCGTTTTTGAAATTATCAACTTGGTAAATTTCCCATAAATATGGATTTTCTGGCCAAGCCAAGGGTGCTACGAAAAAAATGCAGGGGGTGAAAATTGTAGAGCTTGAAATTCTCTTTCTCCTACAAACGAGTCATTTTTTTCTAGGAGGCTTAGTTTTCGAAATTTTTACAGTCGAAGTTGTTTCAATTTTGAAATTATATAAGTACTTCGTCCCATAAACATGGATTTTCTGGCCAAGCTAAGGGTGCTACGAAAAAAAGGCAAGGGATGAAAATTGTAGAGCTTGAAATTTTCTTTCTACTAAGAGCTTATCATTTTTTTTCTAGGGGGCTTAGTTTTCAAGATTTTTACAGTCAAAGTTGTTTCTATTTTGAAATTATCGACTTCGTAAATTTCCCATAATTTTGGATCTTCTGGCCAAGCTAAGGGTGCTACGAAAAAAATGCAAGGGATGAAAATTGAACGGCTTGAAATCTCCTTTCTCCTGCAAGCTATTCGTTCTTTTTGTAGGTAGCTTAGTTTTCCAATCTTTGCACTCAAAGTGTTTTTTCTTGTTTTCGAGCTTATAAATGAACCACCCTGTATATCATCATTACTAGGGGAAAAACTTCGTAAAGGAATCATTCTTCATCCTATCAATTTTTTGTCAAGCAAGGTAGAGGATCTGTGACTCAACAGGGCAAAAGCAAAGATATTTCAAGTACTTTCTGTAACCTACAATGAGTCAGAAACTGACACTTGTTATTTCTGCATAAGTTGTAATAAAAAGTTTCTACTCTTATCTTCATTATTTAAGGAACTACGAAGAAAAACACGTATGTTCGTGATTTCTTCGAAATATTATAAACTTTTGATAAGAAAATTACCTACAACTGTCGAAAAAGCGAATACCCCGATCGATAGCTTTCTCAAAATGGCAAAATGGTTGATTTTTTCACGTAAAAAAATCAGATATACATTCGTACTACGAATATAATTCGTGAATCGAGGATGAAGTTGGAATTAAAAGTACATATACATAATTTCGAACTAGAACCTACAAAGTTTTTTAAAAAATCGTCAATTTGAATTAGCGCAACGAAACAAACTTTCCGCTTGGCAAATAACACACTTCACATTATGTAAATATTTATGACGAAGAAATATTAAAAATTCAGCAGTTCTATCGAATTGCGTGAACCTTTTTCAGCCGAAAAAACGGCACGTTTGTTCGTTTGATAATCTAAGGATTCGCAATGTCGCATTATGGCAAACACGAAGAATAAAAATTATTTTTTTAAAAAGCAGTTTAATTTTTTTTGGCGAAAACGATGGAAACGCATTTAACTGTTGAATAATTATTTACATTCAAAAGAACATAATTCATTTGTTTCAACAATTACATACGTATACGAAGTTTAAATTAATGAATTCTTTGTTTCAACGTAGCTAAAGTCTTTAAGTCTACTGCATTAATTTTAAAAATTATGTTTCGTATGAAAAATTTATTGTTTTTGACACCCATTTTTTACCATAGATTTTCAAATTTTCAAAATAATGGCGCCTTTTTCGCTATGGTTAGACGAATTAACCGAATTACTCGATAATATGGCAGGTAAAATTATACAGAAGCTTTAAAATTTTTTCGTAATTTTGATTATTGTTTAGATGATTGGTGAAATATACCTAATTTTATCGAATAATTTTCCAGATGAAAGAACAGCCTCGTGGCCCATGGTGCAGTCGGTCAAAACCGTGATATTAATCGCTTTAAGTTACATATTTATAGTTACGTCGATTGGACCAAAACTGATGGAAAATAGGAAACCTTATAATCTCAAGGGAATAATAATAGTTTATAATACCTTTCAAGTGGTCGCTTGTACCATATTGTTCACATGGGTAAATGAAATTATTTCAAAAGGTTTTTTCAACTAAATCGTAGGTACAAATTTAAAAATAACAAAGGTCGTTGTTCTTTTGAATTTTCTTCGTAAAGATTATTCAATTCAAGACGATACCTGATACGCTCGGGAATATAATTAAATACATTTTCGATTAATTTTTCAGACAATATGGAACGGATTAACCTTCGGATGCGTTCCTCTGAGTGTCACCAGAGCCGAAGAAAATTTAGATGTGAGTTACCTAGCCAATACATATTTCTAAAATAATTTCATCGAGTGTAATTTTTCTTCGCGTATTTCATAGACAGCTAGAATATGTTGGTGGACATTTCTTTTGAAATTGGCAGAACTCGTAGAAACTGTAAGTCGATTACGTGCATTTTTACGAACCAAATCAAATTGCGACGTGAATATACGAATTTATGTTTCATTTATAGGTGTTTTTTGTGCTACGAAAAAAACAGAATCAAGTTTCCGCGTTGCATGTTTACCATCACGCCTCTACCTTTATTTGTTTGTGGGGGTGTACTAAAATTTTCCCCAGTGAGTAATTGCACGTAATTAAGAACAATGAGCTAGTTCAAGTCTGCAATTATAATGTATAATTTCCTCCATTTAGGTAAAATGGTCACATTACCAATAATGTTGAATTGTTTCGTTCATATGCTCATGTACACTTACTACTTATTATCTGCATTTGGACCCTCGGTACAAAATAAAATTAGCAAATGGAAAAAGTACATAACCATAGTACAAATGGTGAGAAAACTCGAATGATACGTGTAAATTAGTAAATTTTCAACCGATATGTACTAATTTTTCTTAATTGCAGATACAATTTTGCATTTTATTGGCACACACCACACAAGCGTTTTTGCCCAGTTGTGAAGTACCAAATATATATCCTTACGTTTTTATACCGAATGTATTTTTAGTTTTTTATATGTTTTATCAGTTTTACGAAGAAGCGTATTTAAATAGACAGAAAATAAAATAATTAAGATATCACGATTTGCATTTCTTATATCGTCGTAATTTAATGATATCATCTGGAGAATAATTTTGCACATATTAGATACGAGATGAGAAATAATATGAGATCATTTTCGAGATGAAATGCAGATATGGTACAGAGGCAGCGGTAAAATTACGAAGATGTTACGATAGACGTAATTCAATTAAGGCGTAAAAGTTATCTACTTACCGTGTAATACGACAATAATCCAGCATTATCGTCCAAAACAAACCACCGATATTGCCATCCTTTCATAACATTTGTCCACTTGCTCAATGAACCTTCCATCGTGAATTACTCACTTGGTTAAATTCTCAAAGTATTATCAAATAACTCGATTTTAAGTTTACTTCTTTATCACAATACACCATTGTTCCGACGGCTCAAGATAATACGTGAAATAACATTCTCAAAAAGTACAGCACACCGATACACCACAAACTTATCTAGATCTTTACTTTTCCAAGTTTTCTACTAATTAGAAATGATATCAAAATTGATTGAAAGATCAAAATCACGGAATGAGTAATGAAATTTCCATCGCTGAATTTGCACAAAAGGTTGCTCGATTTTTCAAAAACACTGACGTCATTGACCGGTTGCATATCCGTTTGCCTGAAATGTAGAATTCAAGGTGGCCGCAAACTGGTCACAGAACTAGTTTGCGTCGTGTTTTATGACTTTCTAGTGTGAATTTTCAGACAGCGTTGTAATAATTTCGGTTCAGATTTTTCGACCTTGTGATTTTTTACCTTGTATTTTATTAGCCATACAATCCTGCTCAAAAGTCCTATTTACAATTTTTTATTTTTAAAAAAATCAAAATTTCAAAATTTTGCTCAACTTGATTGTTTTTTGAGCGATTTTTGACAAAATTTTGATGATTAATTTTAAATTTCGAATTGTGTTTGGTTATAATTAGATATTGAAACGAATTCCTATCAGGATCAGTGATTCGAGGATGTGTTATATTGATGCATAAAATTCAAGTTCTCAGGTAAGAATTTTTACTCTCTCGAATTATCTGTGTGAGTATATAAAGTAACAATAATCTATGCAATCGTTTAGAAATAATAACTTATACTAATCATTAGATATATTAAATTAATCTGCAGTAATTTGTGTCTAATGTACTGTACTCCTCTCAAAACGAGCTCATCTTTTGAACTCTCTCTTTTAAAATGATCTTATGAAGTTATTTACCTACCCAGTATCATTGCTACTTACATCGATCTGTACTTCGTACTTACCCAATAACAGTATATTCCAAAGTCTGTTGGTAAATATTTTACATTCTAAGATGAAAATTTCTAATTACATTCTGTTATGATGTCTATGACGACTGGTTTAATAAAAACGTAGAACTGAATTCATCGAATGGTAGTGTTTCGGAAACATTTCATTTGAACTTGTGAAGCTTCATAATCCGATATTGTCATAATATAATTCTTGGAAATGTGTTTGAAATTTTCGAATACTGTGAGATATTTGATGAAAGCAATCTACAAATGAAAATTATCAGTTCATTGATCCAAATATTTTGAATTTTGTTTAGCTAATTTAAAAAAATTGATTCTAATAGTTACCGTAGAGCATAGCAGAAGAACACCGAAACAAACCGTTGTTATTTTTTCTTCTGTGAATATTCTGTTGGAATTTTCTTCATTTCGACGACCACTGCAAAATTTACACTGACGATCGAATAATTTATTTTTCTTCCTGTACACCGGTAACGATATCATTTTGAAAAATTGTTTTTCGCAGTATCGATAAATTAATGATAATGTACTGCGGTCACTTGGGCTCCTTATAATTGAATTATTATGAAACATAATCGTGTGATTGGAACTTCTTTATACGACTTAAACTCTCCTCTCGTATGTCCAATCATTTTAAAATCGATCTAATCCAAAGCGTGCTTCTATTGCAAGTATTTTCAAGTGCTCTTTCGTTTGAATGTACCTATCGTAGTACTTGAGCACTATATTCCTTTTCAGCTGATTTTTTTTAAATCCTCTTGTAAAGTTGTTGATTTTACATTGTATTTATTGGGGTGAATTTTTTTTTTTTTTTCGTTCCTGAACATACTTTGGTAAATTATTTTCCGTTTAGAAATATGATGCACGATTTTAATTTTGAATGAAGCAATAAGCTCAAGTAGAAAATTTTTTATTAGTCCATAAAGCCTATTTTGAAATCATCCAATAAATATATTACAGTTACAACTTTACAAATGTACAAATTTCTTTCAACATCATGTCTTAAAAATACCGACTAGAAAGAATATCTGGTTTTAAATCTATTACAACCAACGAGAAATATTAGGTGGAAAAGTCTGAAGAAATTTGCTCCAATGTTCGTCCAACTGTTTCTGGCATACAGAAATAAATGAAAGGTATTGATAGGAAACCTATTATTGCATAAACGTAATATATAGCATAAGTTGAGAATACTAGTGCTTGAGGAAATATCCACAAATTCATGAAATAAAACACAGATACGCTGAAGACAGAAATTGAAGCAAAACCTTTGGCATCAGGAGGGAAAATTTCGCCTACTATCGCATATGGAATAGTTGCAATACCTATCGCACTAACAAAAACGTTACACCAAATCGAAAAAATGTGAATGTAATCGATTATATGAGAATACGCAGTGACTGTACCACTTAATTGGATGCAAATTCCTAACGACAATGTGGTAGAACTACTAAATACTGACGATATAATAGCTATTTTTCTTAGACCTATTTGAGGTAGTAGAATTATATAAGCGATTTGGCCTATCACCATGATGATTCCGCATATCAGAGTGGTAAAATAAGGATCAATAGTTAGGGAATTTACAGTTATGATATCTACCATATAAGCACTGAAAACTTGTGTCCCTGTGAACTGTTGAAAAAAGAAATATACCACAGTGATGAACAGTGGCTGGTAGACATCTCTTCGCTTAATTTTTGAAAAGTAGGAGAAGAAATTTTCATATATGTTTAGGTTATCACCAATGGGCTGATAGCTTGTTGAAGGTTCAGAATCCATCACTTTGCAACCTAATTGATATCTAGCTCGTTCAGCTTCTTTATACCTTCCTCGTTGAGCAAGCCAGGCTGGACTTTCGGGTAAAAAAACCAACACAAATATTGTTGAAATCAATGCGAGCGATGCTCCAACTAAAGCTACGTTATTGTAACGAAGCAAATAGCCTGAAAAATATGTCAAAGCTAAACCAAAAGTCATGGCGAATACATTCCACGATGCCAGACTGCTTCTGAAGTGTAAATTATCTGGTGCCATGCTTTCTGCTATGTATACGGTTGCCACTATGGTAGCAGCACCTTGAGCCCATCCTAAACACAGCATTCCCGTGTAAAGATAGACTATATCTCGAGAACTAGCCAGAAAAATGTATCCGACGAATGCCGAAATGGTGTTGGAATAAAATACCATCTTTCTACCACATCTATCGATAACAAAACCGGCGAATAAGTTACCCAGAACACTGCCTAGCGTAGGTAAGCTGGCTGTAAAAGTGAAAAAAATTGTGTTACAATGAGATTTTTGCAAACTGTGAATAATAAAATAATTGAGTTTATTTACCGAACCACGAGGATTCCTCCAAGTTGAGATTCAATTCTGGAAGCGCAATAGCTGAATATCCCACTGCCATTCCTGGTGCCAAGGAAGGTAGTATTATGATGATGTGGAACATTAACTGTTCCTGTAAAGCATTTGTATTATTATTCAAATCGTAATTATTTGTTCAGGATTGAAATTAAAATCAATAATGATGTGGTAAATACTTACGAATGTTATGGAAAAATTGAATAATGCCGGTCTCTTCGGTGGCAACAAACTTTCCTTTTCTTCGTCCATTTTGGGATGATGATCTGCCACTATAAAATTTGTGAAATGAGAGCTATTGTTTAAATAATTCACTTCAAAGGACATATCAGCTCATTGTCAATCAATTACCTATACGTTATCGAAGATATACTTTTGAATATTTTGTATAACTAGGTATTTCATTTTCATGTCTCAACTTGAAAAAAATTAGGAAGTTTCAACGTTTTCGGTTTTAACATCATACGTTTCCCTTTGTATGTTTTTCGTGATTAATTTCATTCATAAATCTGATAACGCTTCATTTGAAAATTTATGTCAGACACTTTTTTAAAATTATCGAAATATTTTCAGCTGCAGAGCAGATAAAGAAATAAGTAGTATATCTTTCTTTTTCTTTTGAGATATCAATGCCATTGAATGTTACATTGAACTTGTAGTTGCGATAAAATGTCTCGTCTAACTTTTTTTTTTCATTATCTACCTAGGTACCCACTTAATGTAATCGAAAAAAAAAATTCAAGTTTTAATCAAAATTATGTAATTTTTTTCATACCTTGTCCGCTATCTATCGCCATCCATCGTGGGATTAAATTTTGGCTAATATTTTTTCAAATGTTACTTTTTTAACAAAAATTTGGAAAATCTTTTGTAAACATAACGAACGTCTTTGATAATAATCTTCATTATCAATCGAGATGTCTCTTATCTCGGTGAATTCGATTTCCCTACAATGTTCTCATATCTAATTCGATGTTAAATGTACTTAGTCATACAGTCTTGAGAAAATTATCGAATAAAAATAACGTACGTATGTAGGTAAGAGCTAGGAGCTTGGTTAATAAATTTCTCGTAATAGGAATGTGTTGTTCTTTAAAATTGGTAAAAACTGGGAGATTGAAATCGACATAAACTGGTTTGAAATATGATGCTGATGCGGGATAGATTACACGGTATGGTTTAAATCTAATTCCATTTACAGCCATAAAAATTGGTAAATTTTTTTTCAAAATATGAAAAACATAAATTATACTTACATTATTTACAACTTGAGAAATTGAAAACACTCAATCGATTACATTTTTATCGAATTACGACGAGAAAAAGTTTTTGCAAATATTCTTGTAGTACGAACGCGCTTCGTCTGAGAATAAACGTTGAATGCGTGGTTTCATCTTTTATCGTACCTGTTGGCCTTCAACAAGTTTACCTTCTAAGTATTGATAAGTATTAATTTTTTCTTCTTATGTTACTTATTTTTCGGATGATCAATTTTATGCGGTTTTGAAGACATATTTTTAGCATTCCCTTCCCGTGTATTATATAATGTTGCACCATGTACCTATAGATATTATAATGAATTTGAACTTGAAAATATTTTCATTCTGTTTTTATTCCTTCAGGTGATCGACTTTTTGTATAGAAAATATCGAGATGGCAGATATCAGAGATATTTTGGAATTGGAGAGAACTCCGGGAACGGAAGGTCTCAAAGATTCCATTCTGGGTACCAGCGATAAATTAAAATTCAAGAAGAATATTCCGTTTACCGGGCAAAGACAGTCGAAAAGGCCGGAGGGGATGGCTCGAGAATTATATGCGCTTTTATGCAACGATAGTAAAGATGCTCCGCCATTATTACCCACAGATACCGGTAGATTTTTTTATGAGTAAAATATCTGCATTTAACGCAGAATGATTGATTGATAATATTGTTAATAAATTGTACAGGTATTGGTATCGGATATAAAAATACGAAAGCGAAGCTAGGAATGCGTAAAGTTCGTCCTTGGAAATGGACTCCGTTTACCAATCCAGCTAGAAAAGATGACGCAGTGTTTTATCATTGGCGGAGAGTCGCCGAAGAAGGAAAAGAATACCCTTTTGCACAGTTTAATAAAGTATAGAAAAAATATCCTTCAAATGAATCTGTTCATAATTTTAAAAATTTAATTGATATATTATTTGTCGTTTTTATAACAGCGTGTGGAAATTCCCGAATATACCGATTCCGAATATATTCAGCATTTAAAATCGGAAGATTGGACGAAAGAAGAAACCGATCATTTGTTCGATTTATGCCAACGTTTCGATCTCCGTTTCATCGTAATACATGATCGATATGATATTCAAAAATATAAAAAACGAGATGTCGAAGATCTCAAAGATAGATATTATTTCATTGCTAATACTTTGAAAAGGGTAAAAATATGGAAATACCTATCATCGATAGTTTCATAGAGATACTGAACAATGTTATCATGTTTCCAGATTAGACATACGGGCAATACCCCTTTTCAAGAACCCAAAGCTTATGATGCTGAACACGAAAGACGCAGGAAAGAGCAATTAAATAGATTATTTTCACGCACTCAAGAACAGGTTCGTTTTAGTAATGCTGAATAGGTATTGCTTTGAAATCATTTTAATAAATTTTGTATTTTTAGATTGAAGAGGAACAAATGTTGACTCAAGAATTACGTAAAATAGAAGCTCGTAAGAAAGAACGTGAAAAGAAAGCTCAAGATTTACAGAAATTAATTACCGGTAGCGATAGTCCTGTCGAACCGCGTAAACAAGAGAAAAGGCCAGCTCAACGGAAACGTTTCCAAAACCAAGTTAAAGTTCGAACTGATCCAAATGTAAGTAATTTATATTCGTTTTGAAATGAACTGGAAAATTGGTTTTTAATATTTTTCTATTTTTCTAGCTTAACGAAGTTATTGGAATCAAGTTTCCTGATCATAAAGCCAGCGGTGCGACGACAAGAACGTCTAGAATGCGATTACCTGCTAATGTTGGTCAAAAGAAAACAAAAGCTATTGAACAAAAACTTAAAGAACTTAATATTGGTAAGTTTTGGTGAATTCGTCTCATTTTCTGTGCTACGTATTTTACAGTCATTTTAATTTTTTTACAGAACTGAATCCTATTCCAACTGAAGAAGTGTGCACATTATTCAACGAATTGAGAAGCGATATCGTAATTTTGAATGAAATTAAGAACGCATTATCTACTTGCATGTTTGAAATACAAACATTTAAACATCAGTATGAAGCTTATAAACCAGAACAAGTACTACTTTGAAACATTTAAAAAATGTTTTCTTTTTGAAATAATTTCTAAATACTCAAAAATTATTCTCATTTTAGACTTTGGAGATACCGGAAATTATTTTGAAACAAGACGATAGTTCGATGGAAGTTGATAAAAATTAATTTGTTTTTCGTTTGAAATATAGTAATAATAATATATATCTGAATATTTGTTGAATGTATGTGTACGTTGACGTATCACGAGAAATGAATGTAAATAAGGTAAATAAAAAAGTATTTATTAATAAGTTGATAACAAAAATTTATATAATTTTATTCCTTAAATCCGAAAATCTATACAAGTCAACGGCTATATCGACGGATTTCTTTTTATGAAATTTATAAGACTGAGGTAAATCATAACGAAGCTCCGCGATCACACTTCCTTTTATTTTCCACGATTCTATTTTCGATAAAATATGAGCTCTTGTGCTGGTTTTATGCAATGAGTACACAGCGTTGTTCGACAAATTGATAGCAGTTTTTAAAAATATCATATCGATTCCTTTGTTATGAGTACCGAATGGAGGATTAAGTAAAACGGTATCAAACTTTTTTTGAAATTTGTCCATAACATTACTACTAACATCACAAAGAACTGTATCGTGCGTCGTAAATTCGAATTCATCCATGTTACTTTTATACGTATTTAAAACATCTTCATCTATGTCGAATCCTACGCAAAACGATGATCCTAGAAGAAGAGATCCGATTGATAGCATACCACTTCCACACCCTAAATCCGCGACAAGTTTTTCGTTCAATTCATCGAAAGACGTCTGAGCCACATGAAGCATACAAGCAGCTATGTGAGGAGGAGTTATATACTGTTCTAAAGATATTTTCGGCGATGGAAATGTTTCCACGTCTTGAAGATATTCTTCTAATTTATTACGCTTCATAACAGACATTATTCAAATCTTGGCAGAACTGGCAGAATTGTATTTCCAAACGACGAATCTTGGTTGATGAAAAATCCAAATGCTTGAGTGTTTAGTAGAGGACGATGTGGTACCGGAGGTATGTGAACTTCATTATTTATAGGAACAACCTGCAGTGACATCAAAATTGAACGTGAGACGATAATTCTCGGTAATAAATGAGTAAAAAAAGTAGAATTGTTTAAGAGCTTACTCGGGCTGGAGGTACAGCAGCCGGTAATGTGGCATTCAAAGGTGTTACTCCCTGCTTTAGAAGAATTTTCTTTTCTTGTTGCAAGTCTTCAAAAATTTTCCGATTTTGGAATTCTGTAATGAAAAAAATGTTGGTACGTGAAACTCAATTCATAATTAGGAAGATTCGAGTATTTCAATTTGAATATTAATATCTCAGGAAAAAAACACCTACTGTTCTGCGGTGTGAAAGCCATAAGAAAATGGTAATTACATTGATAATATAAAGTTCTGATTTAATCTGATGATAAAATGAAGATCGCTATTCTGTAAGAATGGGTTTTAATGTACTTTTTTCGACAAATAGTCGGATAATTAGATCTTACAAGCTATAAAGTAATAAGAAATTCATTTTCATTTTCCATTTTCATTTTTTTATCAAAAATTTATCAACAAAATATTTACTCAAGGAAGCTAAAATTGTTTTTCGAAATTTCTCTGTTGAAACTTTCGAAAAAATTAATTTTTATTTTTAATTTTCGTTTTCCTCAGTTAGTCATTTTTCTCGCAAAAATGGGAAACCGTTTTGAATGTTTTGAAGAAAATTAAACTAAACTCTTCATTGAATACCATTTTTTTCTTTAAAAATCGTTTTTTCTAATTTTTTGATTAAACTCAAAAGAAAATTTTTGTAAAGCACCACACTGCACTACTGTTTTACAGGTAATTATGGGTAATTACATTAGAAATTTCATAATAAGACTTTCTGAAAAGTGAAAATAAAAAAAAACAAAAAAATTTGTGCTGGTTAAATTGGTATCAATGCAACCTAAATTTTTTTCAATTTTATTTTATCAAGGTAACGAAAATAAAAATAAGTTGAAGTTATGTAGTGTAGTGAAATCGATGAAAAATTAAGCATTAATTAACCGTATTTGTTAATTATAAAAGAAATAATTGACGAATTACATTCAATTGTGTTATTACGATATTGGTGGTAAACACTTTCATTCATTGATGTAGTTAAGTTGTGTAATTTTCTTGACGTGTATTTGTCGAACCCAGCCATAGTAAAAATGCCACTCTCAAGTGTAAAACTCAAAGATGACGATCGTGTCAATGTTGAACCGACAGCCGTAGCTGGTATCTCAGCATTCTTGGGAAAACTGTGGAAAATGGTCGAAGATCCCAAAACCGACGAACTCATTCAATGGGGAAAGGTAACCAACGGCAATGAACTACTTCAGTACTTGATTTTTTGCAGCCGTTCAAACACAACATATTTCAACTGTTTCATTCGAAACTAGTCTCTTGTGTAGAAAATTGATCAAAAATAATAAACTAAAACGTATGCAAGTTCGATTACAGTATCACATTTGGGAGAAAGGCGTAGTCGTGTTGTGTTATATTGACAATTGCGATGTTGACGTTTCATTTCTAAAGAAATGTTCCACAAATGGAAAATTCCGGTTGGGTGGAATTTCGTTGATGATGCCTATATTTTCTAAAACTGGTGTTGCAAATTGATGAATAGAATAGTAATTTATTGTTGTTTTTTTTATTTTCTGTTCCAGTCCGGAAGCACGTTCGTTATAAAGAATCAGATAGATTTCGCGAAGACCATATTACCGAATTATTATAAACATAATAATATAGCTAGTTTCATTCGCCAACTGAATATGTGTAAGTATTCCAATCCAAACCAGGAATAGGAAGCTAGCTAAAAGCTGAATGCTGAAAATCGACAATTTTTAAGAATTTTTGAAAGCTGAACGTCAGCTAACACATACATAATTTTTGCATAAGCTAAAAGCTTACACCAAAGTTTCATCTTTCAATTTCTGGTCTCTAATGTATCAATGAAAAACTCATTCGAGTTCATTTTTTGAATGAAGCCTCATATTTCCGATTTGTACAAATTTTTACTCGAATACTATTTTGTTTACAGATGGATTTCACAAAATAATTTCCACCACATCTGGCGCACTGGATTCCAACGATAACGATGAAATTGAATTCACTCACCCGTGTTTCGTCAGAGGACATCCATATTTATTGGAACAAATAAAGAGAAAGGTATATAATAGATTTTATACGTCTTGGATTATTACACGCACGTCGCTAATTATGCGTTCACTATGAATAGATGAACAACCCGAAAGAAAATGTTGCCAAGAGCGAAACTGGCAATCAATTCAATGAATCCATCAAGAGGGTTTTTAATGATATAAAAAACCTGAAAGGCAAACAAGAATATTTAGGCTCCCAATTGAGTTCGGTTAAACAAGAAAATGAAATATTATGGCGAGAACTGTCGTTACTGAGGCAGAAACACGCAGCGCAGCAGAATGTATTGAATAAAGTAAATGTTCATCTTCATTTTAAACGTATTTCGTTATAATTATTTCGTCGTGTTTTGAAAACATTCACCAATACGATGTGTACGGTTCGTGGTGCGAATTTAGCCCATTATTTCATTTTTTATCTTTTCGATTGCAGTGTCAAAACGGTGAATGATTTGTGACCTTTGATCTGAGATTTCAAATGTTACTACGCTTTGTAATTTATTCGTAGGTTAGGTATTCTATTTTTGAAGAAATGTAGTATCACAGAAACATAAAATCCGATTTTAGGATTAAAATTTGGCATATCTCGTTACAAAAATAATTCGTATAATTACATTGAAATATTATTTAACGAACGATTAAAAAATTATTGAATATTTGATTAAAACAGGAACGATCGTAGTGGAAATGTGCGTTTTGAGATAAAAAAAATTGATAAGAACTGAAAAGTTGGAAACACGAGTTCAATAATGTGTTTATTATTACTAGTTTAAATATTTACGAATACTTCGTGAGTGCAGAAAAACGTGAGCTGATATAGACGAGGAGTGATATCTGAACTCTTTTTTAATCCTTTGAATTTTTTTCTATAATGCGGTAAAATCAATTTTTATGTTCCTATTACTAGGCATTAGGCAACATTGAACATTAGTTGAAACATATCACTAATGTACTAAAAGACTCGTACCTACATAGTAATTTTGTAATTTATGAAAAGTATACGCGTTATTTAACCGATATATGTTGCTATTAATTTCATATAAGACCGTACGATAGAACTTAATTATCAATTATGAAAGGAAAAAATGAAGTTCCCTCATAAATTAAAAAAAAACACAAATAGTTTAAAATATACTTTGTATAATTAACGCGTACTCGCAAAATTTGCCGATAACTTTCGAGAGGAGTTTAATTAATTTTCTATAACGAATGAAGTTTAATTAATCTTTGAAAGAAATGTTTACAGATATAAGATTTCCTGTTAGATTCGATTATTATTCTCAACTTATAGGTGGGTTTTGTTGAATTTTATCGTTTATTGGTGGAAAGTTTATCGATTTTACATTTGAATATAAATTTCTATTGTAAAAAATATTCAGGGTTTAAACATCTATTTTAGAATTCAAATATATTTGATGTCAACTTATATAATATTTATTAGAATTTCGATATTATTTTTTAAAATAGAAATACGTTTGTTTATCTTTCCATTCCCATTCTTTTTTTTTTTAAATATTAAAATTAATTTGATGAAATTTTCATTTTCAGTTGATCAGATTTCTAGTATCCCTGGCACAACCCTCAAATCATGGCATCGTGAAACGGAGATTGGTACCTTTGATGTTGAAGGATTCTTCATCATCATCGTCAACCTCCAGAACCAAACAAGAACCAATCATTCAAGATGTACGTATTTTGGATTCAGATTCGAATTTCTCGAGATTATTTTTATCGCTTCATATATTTTGTGCACCCCTAATTATTAAAGCTAGTTTTCAGTTCATGGAAAAATCCATTTTGAAAAATTTCAAAATCAGTTTGGAAGGTATGCCAATTTTTTTTTCAAATTACTTCATTAATTGTTTTTTTTTCTCATGCAGGGTGACCATCTGTACACAATCAAAAAACGACGAGAAGCCTCATCACCAGGACCAACCATACACGAAATTCATCCTTCGGAAATGCTGGATAACGTACAAATAATCGAAACACCCGTTATGGAAGTAGTTGCTGACAGTCCTGTCATGTGCGTATTCGTTCAACGAACCCTACTCAAGTTCGATGTGGGATTAAATTAATTGTAAAATCATTGTTCCAGGATCGACAGTGAAATGATCAATAGTCCTGCATCTACCGTATCGAATTCCAATTCGAATATAAATTCTCCTAAACCTGTACCTACTGCTCTGTACCCTAGCGTAACTCGTAAAGGTAATAGTCGTCAATTCTTAATATCTCAACCAGTGATGGTACCTGGACGTCATTCGCCGGAATACGTGATACCAGATTCTACCGATAATCCGTTAATGGAATTAGTTCAAGAAAGTGTCACTGACGATGATGATGATAGTGATTATATAACAGTGGTTGATACAGATGGTAGCGAAATGGTAGCTCAAAGTTCTCCCGAACCTGTAATCGTTGAAAAATCTAGAAAAAGAAACGTTCGAAAAAATGTCAGTAAACCTAACCCGGGGATCCAGTTGAAAGTTTTGAAAACCATGGCTCCTAAACCAAAGATGGAAATGAAAAGGAAACCGGCAGCTGTTATTAATGTCAACAAAGACGAATCCAACGATTTTTTGGTGGATTTATCGAGGTAAGATATGAAATTCTGAAACATTGTATCTTTTTATTGCGAACTTAATTATCTACTTCATTTATTTTATTTTTATTTTAGTTTGAATGAACCTGTGGTAGAAATGAGCACGCCATCTACCAGCGGAATATTACCAAAGCCGACGACCTCGACATCAACAGACGAAATCCTAAAAACAACTACTACAAATCCGGACCAATTTCTACAAAATAAAATTAACATAAACGTCGACGATATTATCAATATTCCTCCGAGCACGACTAAT
The DNA here is from genome assembly GCA_900064475.1 of Pseudococcus longispinus. NCBI lineage: Eukaryota > Metazoa > Arthropoda > Insecta > Hemiptera > Pseudococcidae > Pseudococcus > Pseudococcus longispinus. The sequence goes on along the minus strand of FIZU01040630.1, from coordinate 19,885 downwards.
CTGAGTGATTTAGGTATAACCATCGATAGTGTGACTAGCTTACAAAGTCCGTTAATGCATTCCAACGAAGCTGAAGCAGACGGAAGCGACGACGTCGTATTTGATTTGGCCGAAGACAACGTGAAACCCTTTGTTCCGAAATCCGAAATCAGTCCCAATGGAAATAAATGCGACAATGAAGCCCTCATCAATCGTATTAACGCATGTATTGATAATGCTCAAAATATGAAAATCGCTTGCACCGACAATTCCACTCCGTCTAACAAAACGTAAATTTCATCAGTTATTCGAATAAGAAATAAGAAAAGATCGTCCATTAATGCTTCGTTAATTTTTTTTTTTTTACAGCCTAGCAGATCTTTCGATGCATTTAGATTCAACCCAAACTGATCTTAATCAGCTGAAAGAGATAATACAGACTGAAGGTCTCGTTTTGGATGCAAATACATTAAACCAATTATTGGCGGTAAGTTTGCTGGTACCTTCGATATTTTATTTTGAAACAATTTATTAAAATTAATTGTTTCCATTTTTTTTTTTTTTTAGATATTTAATGAAGATCCTATGGATTACAATATGCCACCTGAAAGCTCCGTTGCTCTTTCTAAAGCAAATGATGAAATTTTAGGTAACAATTTCAACGCATATTGGATTGTAAATCGTGGATAAAAAATTAATAAAACGATTTCTGCAGGAAACGAGTTGATCAGTGCACCTACTATGTTTGATTTCAACGATATATTCAGCCAAAGTGATTGGAGCCAACCCAATACGCCTTTAAGTACGGTTGACAATGATTATTGCGATTTGAATACACCGCAGATTGAGAGTAGCCCTACTGATGACAGTCAACTTTTACGTCCTCCGCCCTCTAAGAAGATTAAAAGTAAATAAATTCGAATTTTTTCACCTTCATGTACAGTTTGTGTGAAAATTAATCTTTATAGTCGTAAGGTTGTTATAATCACTTTATTACCTGGTTTTTTGAGAGATTTCGAAAACGTTAAAAAGAATTGTGTGTAAGACTGAACAGAAAATGTGGTGATATTAATTTTCGTAGTCTAGTCAGTTTTCTTATTAAAAAAGAAATCATTTTGGGATTTTTGGTAGCAGGAAAAACGCCCTTGAAGTAAATGTTGATAGATTTTTATAACTTTTTTTCGATATGAATATTTCTCAAATATGATATTTAGGATGCATTTTTTTGTACGATTTTTCATAATTTTTAACGTGTAATCAGAAAATGATTTTATGTAATATTTTTTTCATTTTAAAAGTATAATTGAAAAAAATAACTCCATCATAAAATAAACGACAAATTGAATGTTGATTTTATAAGGACCATGATGACAATTTTCTATTTTTTTAGTTTTCTGAAAAATAATACGAAGCTTCAAATATATAATAGGAGAAGCTTATTTGAAGATACCGTTTGCTGCATGTTTAATAATTTTAATTCTTTACCACTGCGTTACTTTAACGCAAATACATTTTAATTTTATGCATTTTTATAGGCTAATTGAACCCTTTTGCTACCTTGTTTGCCGCTTTGAATACGACTTTGAAGCATCGTTTCAGTTGTATAATTCAAACGTGCGATCGTATACGGTATTAAGGTTTAATTTATTGACTCTTAATTGCATATTAGCTGTAAATTGTTCATTATTACTATTTAATAGTATCCATTACTTGATATTTTCCGGTTTTATTTCTTTGAATAATTCATTTAAACGTACGAATAGATATTATTTATAAGCTCATTTTATCGATAATAAATTTGTAAATACCAAAGGAGTTTCCAGATGAATTCTGTTCGATTTGTAAATAGGCTTGTTTTCGCAGAAGTTTTTTTTTATTTGTAAAAAAATATCTCATTGTACAGTGTTTATTATCGGAAAGAATTCCTTTATAAATTTTTGAACTTTTTTAATTTAATACGACTGTTTTATGGACAAAATATTTTCTCAACTACTGGTTGTTAAAGCTGTATTTATATTGTAACTTTTTTATATTCGTGAAAATTTAGGTTTTGGTAATTAGGTACACAAAAGTATATCTATTGTGATTTCCAGTGATGATGAAATTGAACTGAATTCAGGTTCCGTGTGCTCTTTTTTTTAGCATTTTATTTATAAAGGGATTAATGTATTTTTAAATTGTACAAATAATGTATAATAGTTGTATGGTTATATCAATGTAAATTATAGTAGTTAGTCGTCTTAAAATGAAAAATGTTATGCTTATTTGATACTTAATAAATGAGAGATTGAAGAACGTGATGTAATAAAAGATCGCGTATGGTTCAGGGTTATTTTTATGTTACCTTCGAAAATTTTTTGTTTTATTGAACGATGTAATGTAATAATGATAAAAGGAAAAAAACAATAATAGTTTTGCTGAGTATGCAAACAATTTTCGTATAATTTTTTTTCTAATAATTATTTACACAAGAAATAATTAACGCAGTTAACTGACTCATTTTATGAATTCGTTTGTAACATAATGTTAAATAAAAGTTATTTGATTTTCAATTTTTTTTATATTCAAGGAAGTTGATCCTTAATTGGTTAAAAATTAACTCATCTTACAATCTTTAGTCACTTTGAAAGCTAATGGAAAAATAATACAATAATAACTAGTTACTCGATGGTAGGTACGTTACGAATTTACGATTTACGAACTAATATTATTTTATTTTCTTCTTACTATAAAAAATTGTCGTTATCAAGTCCTAGGTAAGTTTTGAGTAGTTATAGCTAATTAGCTAATCGTGTGTGTTGTTTATTTTGTAATTCACTGTTGAACCGTTGTTTACTGAGTCGAGGTTACCGAAGTAGAAGTTGTCGTTTCCGCGGATTCGCTAGAAAGTGGTATTTTTTTTCGAGTTTTCATACCTCTGAAAGGACATAAAGAATCGATGGTTAATATTGTGTTTGAAAGTGTTTAAGGGTATGCTCTCGTTTGTTATCAGTACATATATGAATTTAGTAGAATTTAGGATCGTGATTTCTCGGCGAACACTCAACGAAATGTGGTAAAGTTTTGATACACTTTTTATGACCTTATCTTTTGACGTTATTTTCTAGTTTTTCAAAAATGAGAGTATTTATGGAAAAAATTGAAATTTAGAAATCAGTTTTTGGCTTATTTTGACAACTTAGAATGATTTGATGAAAAAAAGCTTAAATACCGTCAAAAGACATTCCTCTGCCAACGCAAAATATGTAAAAAAAAAAAAAATGAAGAAATATCCAATATTCGCGGAAATATGACGATCCTAAGTTTTGAAGTTTTGTACAAATTTTATGGAGACATAGATTATACGGAGGGCAGGGATCAGGATCTAGAACCTGATTGGCTCAAATTTTATTTTTGTGCTGCTTAAAATCACAAGATAGGAAATTCAATTTGATAGGGAGAGCATACCCTTAAGATTTGTGATTGTGAAAACAAGTGCTTACTTGTGATTCTCGAGTTGATGTGCAGAAAGTTGGATAAGATCATCGGCTAAGAAGTTACATTTTGTACAAGCACGTTTATTATGAACTCTGAAAATATGAGTGGTAAGTCTCTCTGATCGAGCTGCTTTGTATTCGCACATACTGCAGACATACGGTTTCAAGTGTGTATTAAGGTGTCGCTTCAAGCACCAGTTATCAGCACCGGTCCATGTGCAGTAACTACATTGGACGTTTTTTTCGATATTGTATTTCTTCATCCGAGGCTGTTTGTTCTTCACCGGTTTCACGTCCGTTGGTAAAAGTAACGTATGTGTACCGAAGAAACTGATATCCATTTGTTCGGGATCGGCTTGTTGGAGAAATTCTTGCATTTGAGTCGACTGTATGACGGTCGGATGTGATTCTTGGATGGTTATCTGCGTTAGTTCCTGAGCGGTGATAGTGGAAGGAATTTGTGGCTGTATGATGCTTTGTATAGCTGTCTCTTGTAGAGTTAAAGGCGTACCGGTATGTTTATCTTTTTTCGTGGTAGTAGCTGCAGAAGCATTTGAACGGTTTTGAGGTTTGACTCTTCGGACATTGCTCAAAACGTATTCGTGGTCTCGATGCATCCTAATGAAATGTTTTTTAATATGGTCGGCTCTGTTGAATTGTTTTTGACAAACGTTACATTGAAATGGTTTCTCTTCTCTGTGGATATTCTCGTGTCGTGTAAATAGATCTTTTCGATCGGTCGCGTACGAACAGTGTTCGCAATTATATCGTTTAATGGAAGCTAGAGCGTACATTTCGGTTGTAATGCTATGGCCGAGTATTGGTGCAGTGGATTCGAAATCCTTTGTTTCAGGTTTCTCTTCGATCGGCTCTTCTTCCGGCGTTTCTAGTTTTAATTTCAATTTTTCTAAATATTTGGTAACTTCGTCCAGTACTGGGTTCACTTTTAGCAGTTTTTGGAACTCTTCGTCCGAGTTCGGTTCCGGACAAATGTTGTGTTGTCTGGCCAGATGCATTTTCACACATCGAGCCCAAGCGCTAGCATATGGACATTGTGAGCATTGGAATACTCGTAAATTGGCATGGCTGCCTAACCAATGTTCGGCGATTCTGGACAAGAATCCGATACATTCGCATTCGTTGCATCGGAACAGCTTTTGGGTAGCGCTATAGCTAGCGATTTTAGAAGTAGTCCAAGGTATGGTATCTTCATTGCAGATCCAATTCTCTTCGTCTAATGTGAATTTGGCCATTTGGGCGTCTGAGACGTCGATCGACGACTCGTATCCGTTTGGTACGGTGGAAGCGTCGTCGCTGAAACTGGTATTTTGATTTTCTTCGTCTACCGAACTCTTGACGAATTCGTCGTTGTCTAGAATTTGTTCGGTTTTCGACATCGTGTCGTCGTTTGCGTCTAGTTCGTCGTCTTCGTCCTCTCCGTAGTAGAATTTTTTCGTGATTTCTTTAAACATTTCTTCGTAGTAGTCCGCTTGCACTTCGGCCATAATGTTCGCATTGTTTAGTCAACTGGGTCGTTGTATCCATTCACTTTAATCTGCAATTTAAAAATACTCGTGTTAGGACTAAATTGCGATTTTAATTTTATCGTTATTACGCTGATTAAGTTAGATAGGTACTTTATTTTAATATTGTGGGTATAGTTGAAAGTCGAAATGGGTAGATAATTATATTCATTCGAGTAGGGTATTAGGTAGATTAGGTCGATACATGCTACCGCGGGTTCCCCATTGATTATGATGGGCATTCCATAGGCATTCCCTGTTTTTTTCCTATAAAAAGTATCTACTGATTAGTAACGCTGATTGCAGAACTGAACTGTCTTTCGTGTTTTTGGATCAATTCATGAAATGTTACCAACTTTGTTTTTTTTCATAGCAAAATCTTTGAGTAACCCGAAATTAATCAAAAAATCGGATATTCTGCTAAAAGTAATGGTCGTAAGCAAACTGGTAGGTACCTAAGCGATATGCCTGGGAAACATTTACAAATAATGAAATGAAAAACATAAAAATGAAATTATTTCTCAATAAGTATGTAATAATTTGGTTCTTGTTATCATTCCAGGTGTACTGAAAATCGTCTGATACCTGAATAAGGGAGCCTTTCAAAAGTTTGTAGGCTAGCCATATTCACTTCACGATTTATGTTTGCCTAACTCGTCAATAGAAAGGCGAATTACTTATGAAATGGTTTCAAATGAGTGAGTACAACTATAATTACTTTCCTACAAAACCTAATAAATTATAATTTGATTTATTTTTTGATTGAAACAGTGATGGGCAAGATTACTTGAAAATTGATCTTGATTCACTTCCAAGATCATATTTTTTTCAAATTCATTAGTAATACTTGGAAAATTTATTTTAGAACACTGTCATGATCAACACCCCCCCCCCCCCCCCGCAATCAAAACCACTTTTTTTCAAATTTATTAGTCTAATACTTTTAAATTGCTTACATCATCACCAAAATCATCAGCTCCAAGATCAAGATCTTTTTTTTTGTTAATTTAAGTATGTACAGGGTGTTCCGGTAGTAGTGCACCGCTTTCACCAGATATGCAGCTACCCAAATTACTTGAGTGTTGGCATGTTTGCTGACCTCAGAATTTGAAGGGGCAAAATTATGCAATACTCCTGGTAGATGTTTCAAAACGTCGTAACTCCGCTGATAATATTGATAGGCTATTTTTTTTTTGAAACTTTCTTCGAGAACTTTTTAAGCTCTACAAAATGAGTTATATGTATTCATGTTTTTCCCAACTCTACAATTGAAGAAGCTACAATGATTTGAAAATTTGTAAGTTTCATAACTATTTCAATTTTCAAGTTATAAAAAAATTTGTAAGAGTTATTTTTTGTTGAGCTTTTTGAGCTCTACAAAATGAGCAAATAATTTTTAGCATGGCTCTAAAATTGAAGGAGCTACAAAAGGTGAAAAGTAGCATTATTTTCTTGAAATTTAATTTTTCCTTTTCAAAAAGTTATCAAAATGGTCTCTCATGTTTTCAATTTTGGAGTTGGGTAAAAAGTTGATAGTTCATTTCGTAACTTACACACATTTTTGTAGTGTGGGTAGCTGCATCTTTGGTTTGAAGGCGGTGCACTACTACTGGAACACGCTGTACTCACCCACTTTAAACCACAAGGTACATTTATTAGCCTAATTAGTAAAATGAAACTGCAAGTTTTAATAACTCCACTGATTCACTTGGGTACAAAAATCAGTGTTGGCACGTCAAAAAAATGAAATTGTAATTTTTGAAAAGATCTCTTACATCGCCACCAACATCGCTGCCAGAAAATTGATCTTACAATTAGATCACCGCAAGATCATAATCTTGGCACTTCAGATCACCAAGATCAATAGTGATCTTGCCCATCACTGGATTAAAATGATTAAAAAACTATTATCAATTTAAATTCGACAATTTTCGTCTTCAATTCGACTATTTGACTCGTGTCATTTTCAATTTAATAAGTGTTATTTTAAATTTGACGCCTGTCATCTACAATTTAACAAGCGTCATCTTTAATTTGACACGCTCTTCAATTTGACTATGCCAATTAAAATTTGGCCAGTGTCTTTTTTACTATGGCGAAGCGGAGACTTTGTTGTCAAATAGAAAACGAGTCAATTTTAATTTGGCAAATTTTGCTTTCAAATGAGAATTGACAAATATTTAAATAACTTGGGAAATTGGGGAAAAGTTTGTTGAAAAAATTTTCAACTGAACATCTGAGAAATATTTTAGGCCAAACTGCCAAAGGGAAAATACAAAAAAATGTATGAGCTGCTGAAATGAAAAAATTTGTTTGATGGTGCTATGATCTATCACTGTTGTCAATATACACAGAATAAATTAATGGTAAATTTTTCCAAACCAAACCTTCCCCTTCAATTTAAATCTCCCATAAACATTCATGCACGAATGCAAAATGAACTATCTATGTTAATATACAAGGCTTCATATGTATCAGTTTACTCAGAATGCCACAATACCAGGGATACCTAAAAATCTCAACTTTCTAGATTACATGTCAGATTAATTATCAATGCTCAAGTGGTTATAAAAAACACCCATTTTGTATATTCGACGAGTTGAAAATTTTCGAAGCAATTTATGAGCCAATTTGCGTTAAATTGTAAAATTTCACATTTTTTTATTCGTAATTTTTTCGTGTAAGCTATCTATTGATAGGGTCATTATTTCAACAAACAAACATAATGCTCGAATATTATGTACTTAAATATAGACCTCGAAAACTACTAATAGAATTTAGATAAGACTTACAAAAATCAATGAATAAACTTCTCAGGTATCTATGCTCATTATCTTTCAAATAGACACCATTATTGTAATATTAAACCTCCTAGTACGTGCTTTAGTATTTAAATTCAATTATATCCAAGCACAAAGTTTTTTAAGAGTAAATTTTTAGAACTTCTACTAAAAAATAAATTGCGATGTTTAGATTTTCAAAACGTAACTACAATTCTAAACCGATGCAATTTTCGTTATGTTGGAAGTTTTGCATACTCGAAAGTATCAAGGCAAAGCCTATTCGGTACAATTACACATACGTTACCAACAAAACACTAAAACAATCTTCCAAATTACTTTTTAGCTTACTAATCGATTACGTGTAAAATTATAGCAAAGCATACGATGTGGAAATAATATAAGCAACGACATCGATATCGACTCATGTCATACTTACATTTCTAAGATGGTTTTAATGTTATCGAAATTGAAAAAAATAAAACTCGATAAAAATAAATTAACCCAAGCTGAAAACTACTCTTCGAAGCTAATTAAATATAAATTTATTGGTAAACGCGTCGTGCATTCATTTGTAATCAATAAGCCGACTATAAGATAGTATTACACTGATCGTATCACATATCTTGGGAAAATTTCGAACGAACCATTCCATAATCAACGAATATCACTTATCTATGTTTTTATTTCACGTATAGGATACGTACGTCGAATAAAATTATCTATTCGTCGTACGTATAATAATAAAAAATCATCACTGTCGTGTAAGTATCAAAGTTTGTAAATTCAAAAACAATAACCTTTTGAATGTAAGGCACGAAATATGGGGTTTTTGTCACATTTTTTATTGATTTGTAGCTGAAAAAGCAGATGACTAGAGTCGAATGTTATTCGATTTGACGCGGCGAATTAACCTAAGGGTATTTTTTTACTTATTTTTATTGATAAAAGTAAATGTAAGTTTTCATTACCTGAAAATAATTTTAGATGCGAGAAAAAAAAAATTAAATTTCACAGTAATATACGTTGAAATGATAAAGACTGCAGAGAAGAAAAATGACGGCGCAATAGGGTGGTCGGTGAAACGGGTGGTTGGTGTTTCGGGGAAAAGTGATATTTTGGATCACGTGATATAGAACTTAGTCGCTTAGCAACAGCAAAAGTTGAACTTATTTCAAAAAGATGTCGCATTATGTCGTATATTGTAATAATTTATAAAAGAAGCAACAGCCTATAGAAAAAACAAGCTGAAAAATTTTAATTATTCGTTTTTTTCGAACTATAATTTACTCACACGTTTCAATTATTTAGTATATCTTCGATTACGTTTCTTTTTTCGTCGAATTTTTCGCCGATATTACGATTTTCTCGTTTCGTTAACATTCAACTTTTATTTTATAAAGTGTTTTTTTTTCTTTATACATACCTATAGAAAGCATTTCCGTACGAAACGTGTATTAAATTTCATTTTTCATTCGAATGTAGGGCGTGAACTATAGAAATTCGATGCGAAGTATTATCCCGCTTCCCATAAATATTGAGATGAAAAATATCTATGCGAGAATCGTACATATATTATGTAGGTAGATGAGATGTCTACGATGAGTGACAGAGATTACGTAGAGCTTAATTATATTAAATGGTAATTTTCATCCTTAAAACGTCGTCTAGTGATTTTTTTTCTCGTTGCCGAAAAAAAAAATTTCCTACTGGGTGATTTTTCTTTCTTTTATACGAAGTGTGAAATTAACAACGTCCTAGTTTCGGCTTATAAATTATTTATTTTTATGTTTTATCAGAATTTTGAAAGTTTTCATCGTTGCGCAAGTCATTTCGCTAAATTTATAGCTGACCCTTATTATTTTGAAATGGATTTGCTTGTAAGATAAGCATCATTAACTCAAGTACGTAGGTACCTTTTAATTGTAATTGGAAAATTTTACATTTGTTTTTAATCAAACTATTCGTGATTTATGGATAATTTCGTACTGATTTAGTTCCGTGTAATTATTAATACGGTGGATAATAAGGACCTAAATTCGAAAATTCACTGCGAGAGAAACTTTGAAAAATAGAGGGAAATATGTAGGAATCGGAAGCGTTGACATGTAAAAGTTGGATAATTACGAGTACGAGTATTAGAAAAAAAAGAAGTCGAGGAAAAAAAGGGCAAATTTAGTATTCATACTAGTACAATACAACTCGAATTCAAATTTCCACTTCGATACATTTTTAAAGTATTTTTTACTGTTTGATTTTTCTAAAGAAAATTTATTTCTTTTCTTTTTTGCGAATAATTTTAGTAAAATTTTTACAAATTTTCTTTAGAGCTTCCAAAGTTCCAAACATTCCGATCTAATGACTTGATCATTGATTAACCTTGTTTTGTTATATTCTGAACAAAACTTCTGAAAAAATCAAATTATTTCTTTTGAAGATGGCTTTAACTAAGAAAAACTCCTTAAAATTTGAGAAAAATCATGTTGGAGAACACAAAAAAACCTATAATCTTACAGGGTGTCCCAATTAAGGGTGACCGCCTTCCAACTAGTAAGTAGGCAACCCATCCTGAGTCCAAGTAGATATGTTTGCCTACCCTTGGAACTGAGGGGCAAAGTTACGCTCATTCAATTTTTCTTTGAAATCTTGATACTTTGCCTTTTAAATTCCAAGGGTAGGCAAACACATCTACTTGGGCTCAGGATGGGCTGCCTACTTAGCAGTTGGAAGGCAGTCACTCTTAACTGGAACACTCTTCATAGATTTACGTAATTATATTTCCCTTGTTGAAATTGTAAATTTACAAACAAATTTGTATGTTTTGAAAGTACTTATAGTTGAATATTTTTTTTAAACCAAAAATGAGAATCCAGTTCGTAGCTTTGGTCTTGAAGTTCTGCCTAGATTTGTAAAATGGAAGAGTGAACCAAATGCAAGAAATGTTGCCAAGTCGGGCATTGAAGGAGTAGAAATATTGATAAGATCATTATTTTCTTCGTTAAAATATTTGTTTAAGAGGAGTGGTGGGAGTAATCGGTTCATACTGTTGCATATTACTCGTTCATGATCATAAAAAATTTCGTCCAATGCAATTTTTACTACATTATTCTATTAAAGTGGCTATCTATTCAACTTCGATGCTCCATTACTTCTTCAATATGCGAGATAGGCAAAATTTTTACATACTCAATTTTATGCATCTTGTAATGCCCCACGGAATAATTCATGTACAAATTTTACCTGCTTTGCAGTTTGTAGGAGTTATGGGATGTTGAAATGTTAATTCTGCATTGTTTCTCTGGAGAGGGTAAATGAATTATGTTGCCTACCTATCAAAATTGAAGGTAAAAACTTCTTGTGAAAAAAGTATGCATCAAAACACTGTATATTTTTGATCATGGAAATGGATGTTCTCTATAAAACTGAAAAACGAATTTCTGTACGATGATTTTTTAACAAGCTTCAAAAATTTGAGGAGCTATGGATTCATGTTTAAACATAATATTGTAATAGGCAGAGCCGTTGAGAACCAAAGCGGAACCAGGGCAAATGTTATTTCACCCCCTTCGCTTTCTGAAAAAAAATTGATTGATTTTTCTATTTTAAAAAAATATGAAAATTCATTTTTTACAATCAATATTGAAATCATAACGACTGTACGATTAATGATAATTCATAACGTGTCCAAACATGAATTTCAGGATGTTAATTTATCTGGGAGGGGTCTTGGGTTTCCAAAATATCATCATTCCATTAAAAAAAGGAAATTGTAAAAAAATGGTGGAAGTCAACAAAGGTGCAACTTCAGATTGATGATTTTTTTTTGTGGTTTAGGTGAAAAAGTATAAGAAAACTGGTGGAAAAATCGATTTTTTAGCATTTTTGAGAGTCTTCTAATTTCATAAAAATATCTGAAAAAATTACATATTTGTACTTCACGTGTTTTGGTGATTAGTAGTGCTACCAAAAATACGAGTTTTTTCCTTGAAATATTTGTTTTAATAAGTAAAAATACGTGTTTTTCAAAGTCCAGAGAAACAATTGCAATTTCAGCAAAAATAGGACAAAAATTCGAGGAGGAGGGCATTAGCGAGGAAAAATTATGAATTTATGTAAAATTGAAAAAAACATCAATTATTTTTTATCGAAATAAGGAAATCTATTTAGTCCGAACGAAACGTGTACGAAGATTTTTGCAGAAAAAGACATTCAGATTTCAGAAGCTTAAATTTCATCGTTTTTTCTAAATTTTCAGGTATTTTTTTGCTTGAGATATGTGAAAATGTGTTTTCAAAACTCACCTGTTTCATCAGGATGATGTGAATCGTGAAGAAATTATATAACTTTTTCGCTAACGAGCTGGCAAATATGATGTGAAAAAATATTTTTGATTGTCCTAAAGATCTCGTTTTTCAATATGAAGTAATATTTGAAAAAAATTGAAAAAATTTCTAGAAATAATCCAATTAAGGATTCATCATCTTTGCAAGTTTGAAAAAATGTGGTTGAGAATTTCAGAAAATAAAAATTTACATTGAAAAAACATCGTTGACACTACTGGAGGGAACAGGGGAGCAAAAAATTTATCATCAAGTTTTTGGAACCTGTTAAAACTAACTTTCACTAGTTACTCTTAAAATCCTAGCCAAGGGCTTATTTCTGGATTCATTTATCGTCTTACCCTATGATTTTTGTTCAGTTTTCTAAGTATGATTCATTTCCATGAATAATGTTTTTTTTTTAATTTAATTTATCGAAATTTTCGTTTAGAACCCCTTCAATAGGGTGGGTCGTCTTTCACTTTTTTTGAAATGTTGGAAGGGGGATTTGAAAAAAATTATGTGTTGACGTCAAAAGACCATGAAAAAAATTTTTGGGTCTTTGACTTGAACTAATATTTTGCAAATTGGGTTCAAAATTAATTTTTTAAAAATTTTTTGCGGATACTCGTATATTGTTACCATAGACGAGGAGAAAAATTTTTCCCGATTTTTCCGAATTTTTTTTAGGGGTGTTCAGTTGATATTTGTACATAGTCAAAATGGTTGCTTTTGAGGATACCTCGAAACTGAATGAAAAAACCACTTACGTACGGTTTGATCGATATTAGGGGTTCAACTTTCCCTCAAGATACACATTGCACATATAAGATGAACCCAACATCATTTTTCTTTTTTAGGGGTTCTCAAATTGCTGTGAAATGACATTAAATTACAAGATAATCCCGTGTAATAAAAACAATTTGAAAATTTTTCAAAAAATCAAAAAAAAATTCAAAAATTTTGAACCCAATTTGCGAAATATTTGTTCAAGTCAGAGATCCCAAAAAATTTTCCACAATCTTTTGCCGCCACCTCACAACTTTTTTTCGAATCTCCCTACAACTTTCCAAAAGTAGCAAAAGACGACCCACCCCACCCCTCAACTTTGAAATCTTGCAAAAAAACCAATCGAACTGAAATTAGTTTGGCTTTTGAGATTCTACCCATTGTCAAAATCATAAATGTGCTCTGATCGAAATTTTTCAAAAGATAATTTTCCTTTCAATTTTTGAAGTAGGCAACATGTTCAGGTTCATCGTGTTCCAATCTTAGGGCTCAAAATCTATGATCAAGACTGTCTGTTTTGTAGGTTAGCAGGTACCTATAGGAATTCAACCTCATACAGTTTTTTTAATTAGTTTCTTCATATTTCTTCACCTGTCCCTACTATTTTCTGGAGGAATCATATTACTAAATTCGTACCATGTCAGCCAGGTACTTACTTTCGTTACCGAAGAAAATCGAAATTTAGATATCTTCGAGTCGAGGTCCCTCGTAATCGTGATATTCAATTCGCCAAAAAATTGAATTACAAAGAAAAAAGGTCATTAAAACGAGTACCAGAACCGCGTGCGAAAATTCGCGAAGATGTTGGAGAAGAAACACAGAGAGAGAAAGAGGTATTAGGGCGATTTCTCTCGACTAGTTACCTTTAGACTTCAGATCAAGTTAATTTTTGTATACGTTCCGTTGGTGAGTGAGTTGTACTAAATTTGAAATCGACAGTGGCGCTTCTTCATTTGGGCTAATTTTGCGGAGCTTTTACGGTATAACCGAACTGTTTCAACGCCAATCGATGAGTCGTATCAGCTGGCGATGTGAAAACAGTGCGCGTTACGATGCCTAAAAGCCCGACGTAGTATGAGACACGCATGCGTTAAAATACGGCGCTGACATCCCCGTTATTTCGCTAGTTAAGTGGAGGCCTTCCGTTTCTGACGGAGTATACGTTAACGAATTACAACGTTTATGTATATACATATATTTTTTTATATCTTAAAAAACAACTAAATTTTCTCATCTGCGATGAATGTTTTAAACACGGGATAATCAGTGATCTCGCGTATTTTATTTTAACTTAAATTTTTTTTTTACACCGACGCCCCGAAGGCGTGTATCCGTTATTAACATGTAATTGCTGTGATATTTGCGGTATAGTTCGGTCATTTATGCGACTATTCATCCGTCTTTCAATATGGTAAAAATCGGAGTCAAAAATGAAAAATCACCGCCGCAAATGTAGAAGAACTCCGCATATTCACGAGGAAAATTCGTTAAAATGAAGTATAAATGAAGTCTATGGGACGTTTCCATAGAAAGTGAGTTCGTTCGACGATTTATATTCTACATATCTAACCCGCGTGTAAAATTTCATCGCTGATTGCGAATCGAATCGAAAATTGTATACAGAGATCTACACGAGTACATAAGGTTCGCAGAATCATCGGCCCCAGTAACATTTGCATACCGCTTTGTAAATGAGAGTTTACTCTCGCTATCTGGAGTACGAGTATATGTATTGGCTTCAGGCCATTTCGTAATGGAATTTGGCACTAATTTTTCACAGCCAGAAGTATACACTAAATCACGATGTCTTTCGAACTAGGTTTTTACACGTAGCATTTCTCATTAATTAACCTGTACCTAGTCTCATAATGTTCAGGTTTTAATCACTCGTCGATTAATCAAATGCTCGAGTCCAATATTCGACTGTCAAATTGCATCCTGCGAGATGAATTCAGCACGGATGCAAATTTCACCCATTTTCTCGGTGCAATCGACCGGCTTTCATTGTTCGAACAAACGTATAATCAAATTCGTGATTATGTTTGGTGTAAAGAAATATGAAAAAACTGTAAAACAGTAATTCTCGTTCGAATAGGAATTATCGTCGAGTCGCACAATCGGTAACATATCATTAAAGTGGCGTTTCAATTGAAAATATAATAAAAAACACTGCAGGATCGCGTTTTGATAATAAAACTATTAAAAATTATAATATTCGCTCGAACGTCGCATGCGCACGCTTCCACAATAATCCAGGTACTTTTTCCGCACGCACAAACATCCCGAGGTTTTGAAAATTTACCAATAACTTTCTCTTCGATATTTTTTCCAGCTTTTGTGGCTATTAAAACTTGAGATAGGTGAGAAATGTGCAATTTAGTGGGGTAGATGGGCACGAAATCATTACTTTTTGGGAAAAAAAAATTTTGTAAATGAATATATTCGAGGTTGAGATCACGAAACGTATTGAATTAATATCGGGAAGCCAACTTCTTCGATGTGAAAAATTTTCAAAACGAGGAATTCCTCAATTTCGAAAACTTTTTTTTGTACGAAATATTAAATTACTCAAATTTTGGATATTCTACCAGAGAGAAGTGAGTTGATTGCTTCGAATGAGTATCTATAAATACGTGACTGCTTTCGAAATACAGATGATAGATAGGTATTTTTTTTAAATTCTTCATCTCGAAGTAATTAAGGTAACGCTGAAGCTCGTTTCTGATTTTGAAATTAATCCGGCGTAACATCAAACACAAAACATAAAACCCTATATCCTGTTATATGTATAGAACTCTCGGAGGCAGTGTTGGCGGAATAAGGTCAGGACTCGCTTTTCTTTATTCGCGGTGGAAGAGTATTCCGTGCGGAAGTGGATGAGAATATATGAATAAGTCGTGCTTATTGGAATGCTATTTTTTGAAGCACTTATTCATATGTTACCTACTTAGGTTTTTTCTTTCTATAGCGTTGTGTTTTTCTGGAGTGAATTTTTTTCAAAATTTATTTCGAAATATCGTTGTTTTTTTCTCCTTTTTGGTTCCAAATTTGGGTATTTTTGTGAAAATGGTGGTACAGGCCCCCCAAAACATTGAATTTGTGTTATGATTTGAACCCCATTTAATTTGATTTCTATCTATTGGGCGTTCAAAACAACGAGGATGTGAAAGTCTTCTTCTTATTGTCATTTTCATCATTTTCAATTTGTAAAAAGAAATTATCAGACATCTCCAGCAAAAAATTTTCAAATGTTGAAATTCGATCGATTCGATGAATCACTATGTATGCAATAATTACCATCTCCTTTTCCCCGGCGAAAATGGAATATTGTTGTATCGAAAGGTACTCGAATCAATTGGTCACGTCGCGTGCTTTTTGAAACGCGAAGATGTCTTTTTTTCAGTTTTCATAAAAGTAATCAAACGATATATAAATAAATACGAGAATACAATCATTGGTTTTCCTTAGTATCCACTGCCCATCTATTAATTTTTCATGCTTTTGCATTTTCCATTGACTTGACCTGGACTTGAAAAGTACTCGATTCTTTAATAAATAATATCGATGAGTAAAAGTGTGCTTAAAAAATCGTATGGTAATATATTGCATTAAATCGTGATAAAGAGTAAACATTCTGTTTATGGATATTGAACATGTCATCGTATTTCTTTCAGTGGTAATCCTGGATCTTGCTCATGGCATGAAAAAATTATTCGCGGAGTTCGTTAATAATTTATTAATTCGTGTTGACAATTCGAAGAATTGAATAGAATGTGTGAGTTAATTCGATGGGAATTTTTTTTCAGAGGATGTGAGGTGGATTTTTATTTACTGTTAAGAAAAGCTCAAATTCGAGCAGTAAGGTTGATTGGATTAAAAATGAACTTGGTTTAAAATTTAGAAATCCAAATGTTGAAAGGGCGAATGAAGGGTGACGATAGTAAAAAAATTCTAACTAAAAAGATCAATACATAATTGAATACGTCAATTCAAAAACTAGCCAAGTGACCGAAAAATCGAAATTGAGTTTTTTTCATATTCGTAATGAGCTGAGATACACAACCTCATTTTAGGCACCCTTGGTCAATTTTCAGATCCACCAGGTTCGTCCCAAGGTAAAAACCAGTGAACTTCGAAGCAAACCCCAGGTACTATCAACTCAATGCAAAAACAAGCCAAATTTTCGAAATTCAAACTCTCATATACTTCCCAATTTGAGGTAACGAATAAAAAAGCCCCCCCCCCCAGATCCTCCTAGTCATTTCTATTTCCATACTACCCATGAAAGTATAAAACATAGGATATGCTTTTGCTCTTTCTGCTATGTCAAACTGAAGTGCACATTTCAGTCTGACGTAATGTCTGACAATTTCAAGTTCAAAGAGTCAGACACAATGTTATCATGTCTCGTGAAATGTCTAAAAGTCAAATTTTGAAACAATCTAAATTTTTCCAAGTTCAAAAGTCCATCGACCATTTTATAAAATTTTTCAAAATCAAAGAAGTCAGAATTTTTGAAATTTTCCAAGTCCAAAAAATCTAAAATAGCCTGACAAAATGTCTGAAAGTCAGCGTGATCTCGAAATTTTCCAACTCCAAGAAGTTTACCTAACAAAATGTCAGAAAGTTGATTTAATTTCTAAAATTTTCCAAATCAAAAAAGTCTGAAGTGGTTGTCTGACAAAATGTCTAAAAATCTGTATTATCTCTGAAATTTTTCAAGTAAGTACAAAAAGTCAATGGAAATTTGAAAAATTTTCCAAGTTCAAAAAAGTCTGATAAAATGTCTAAAAGTCAGCTGTCATTTATTCAGCGCATCATATGGTGTATAAAAGTTTTCCCCTGGGGTTTCTGACATATCTGCTTCGAAAATTATTCTGTTTCTATTGATTTTCCACAAATTTTGAAAATGTTTTTTGGCTGCTTTTTGAATAGACCTCTTTAATTTTTGTATGTAGGTGCCTTTATTTAAATTTCAACATACAGAAGAAGCATTCAAGGTGGAAAGAAACAGGGTTTACCTTTTCATGACCTTGAAATTCTTCAATCTGTGTCATGTGCTAGTACCCTTAGCTGTGAAGTTTCAAAATTCATACTAATATCTGTTTTAGCTGGTGTCAAAAATGTAAATAAAATGGGAAGAAGATTCACACAAAGTCATGATGAATGAATCAATTTATCTGTTTCTTATTATTCAAGTTAGGTTAGCTACCATAAATACATAAAAATAAATGTAATGTGATTTCGGATTTACATGTGAATTTTAAAAAAGTACATACTCGTACGTAGTTCAGTTTAATCGTAATTTCTCGGAAGGAAAAGGGGCAGCCTTCGGTATCAATTAATTTTGTTATTTCTGGAAGGGTAAACAACCGTAGTGCGGATGAAAACAAACCACATGTTTTTACACCATATACCTATATAGTCATTATGCAAGTATTCGTTTACTGATTGTTTTTTTTTTGTTTTGTTTCGTGGGTTTTTATGATTGAAATTCCATAATTTGAGTTTGTCTTGTGATGTTACTTATAATTCTTTTGATTTTGGCTACAATGGCGATTAAAAATAATAATTTGGATGTGGTTCATTATGGAAAGTTGTGGGGATCAACAAGTGTTTATTAAATGTTCAAATCTGATCGTAATAGGTTTTGTGACTTCCTGTGCAGATGTTTCGAAAATGTGTGTTTAAGTACTGTTTCTTCGTAATGCATCGTTAACAGGCTACCTCGAATTTTTAATTTTAAATCATCTTACATTTTTGTCAGTTGAATGCTTACATTTTCATGTTACCTTTGTAATTTAGGAACTGGGATTGAAACAAAATGCAAAATGATGTAAAATGTGGCAATTTATAAAATGTGTCAGAACGTTGTAAAATGTAAGAAATTGTTGCAGTCTTGTAACAAACCTGAGTACATACAAAACTACCATTTGGTGTAGTTTTGTTCTCACAAGTCAATTGATAAGTAAAATTTATATGAAGTGGAATTGTATGTTCTGGGAGTAAAAAAAAATTCAGTGTTGCCAAGTTGGCATGTCGATGTATTTAGCAAATTTAGCATATTTTGATTTGGTTCTAAAAAGTGAAAAAATCCGTACTATTTTTCATCAAATGACAAACCAAAAATTACAGACAGTTAAAGATCGCTCGAAAACTGAAAAAATCTATTTTGGCATTTTTTTTTTTTTGCATTTCGGTATAATCTAGCATAATTCTCAATATGCCTTCAAGTATCAAAAAAAAATTGACTCGGCAACACTGAGTCTGCTGTTTAGCCTTTGGAGCATTTTCTCCGTTTCTACGTTTTTTGTGCTGTGTTCTGTTTTTGATATGGGCTGCGATATTGACTGTGGGTTGCTTTGAGCACTCTGAATGCTGTTACTAATTAGAAAATCGAACACGCAGCTCTCTCTAAAACAATTTCTTCTTTTTTTCGGAAATTAGGAGACCCATCTCAGTCTGATGATTTTTTTTTGATGGGCCATTTTACTACCACATTTCCAAAATCATTACGTTCTGTAAGTTTTGTATAATTTGAAATACAAAAAATGGTAACTAAGTATACAAATGTATAAAAATTCTCCATAAAATGAAAGTAGACCATCTTACAAATATTTTGAAACATAGAAAACTAAATTTGGACCATTGGATGCTGAGCTATGCAACAAAATGAAAAGAATTTCCATATTCCAACCTTCTACTCCCACAGTGTGTTGAATTATGCGACCAGGGATGCAACCAAAGTGGAGAGAGAGGCAGCTTGTCCTCTGAACATTTGGAAAGTCGGTAAATTGGTGGTTTTTGGACATCAGTTGGCAAAATAACAATTTTACCAGCTAAAAAATTCACTCGAATCTAGTTTCAGACCGTCTCCATCGATATTCTGCAAATTTTTTTGTCCAAGTCCAGCTGTTATCATTCGGTAACATAATTCAAACTTGTTTGGGCGGTCGGAAAATAAGGAAAATATTATATTTTCTAAAATAAACTTAATGTACCGCAGATATAATCATATT
>FIZU01040622.1:0-14936 GCA_900064475.1 Pseudococcus longispinus | reverse complement strand
ATGTCTAAAAGATTTCGTGCCGTTTTTTGCGGACAAGAAATTGGGACAAAAAATTGGACCAAAAATTTGGACACAAAATTTGAACACTTTTTCAGGATTGACCCCAGCCATTAGACATATCCATGTTAATTTGAAACTTTTTTCGAAATTGGGCAATTCAGGGATCTAGGGTGATAGACCCGAACCCAACGATTTCAAATCTGCCCTCGGTTTTAAAATCAGAACAATATTCGGGGAGATATCAGTGGTCAAAGTTTCGACCAATGCCTGGTAAAGGGTCAAAATAGGCTATATCGAAGCCGTAGAATTCAAATTTATCATTTAAAAATTTCAAGATTGCCAACTTCGCGAGATAAAAATTTTATCTCGTAAAGTTGGCAACACTGCTTGAGACAAATTTCAAATTTGAAATCTACGACCCCAAATTAGCAATATTTGACACCCTAAGTAATTTTCTAAGCCTTCTGGAAACTGTAATAAAGCAAATAAGGCACTGCATAGTAAGGAAGCATTTTGATTGGTCGAACATTTTGATCGTTGATATCTCCGAGAATATTGTTCCAATTTTAAAACCAAGGGCAGATTTGAAATCGTCAGGTTCGACTCTATCATCCTAGACCCCTGGATTGCCCATTTTCGAAAAAAAAATTCAAATTTTTCAAAAAAGTGACTAACGAGCAGATTTGGTTAAGTTTGGTTGCATAATGATACCCTGCAGGAAAACTTCATTTTAATTAAATCGAATTTTGACCTTTTGAGCTCGAGGTAAAGACGATTTCTTGCTAATTCGAGGTCGCTCGTCACGAATATGAAACTACATTTGCAGTGCAATCATTAGTTTTCGAGATAATTAGCTTTTGGTTTTCATTTACATATTAATTTTTTTTAACACCAATGAAAAATGAACGAATTTTCTCAGTTTTAATGTAGTTTACGATTAATTCGTGCTCACTGATTACGAATTTAGTATCAATCGAAGATAATATGCGTTAATAAATGATTGAGTTTCGATTTCAACTTGTTTCTTTTCTCAACAGATTTTCAATTCATCACTAGTAGGTAGGCACCTACCAAAATAGAACCAGGCGATTATTGAATTCCCAAGAAATATTTGTTCTTCAATTCGTATAAACGAGGATCATCCCTCGACTGCCTAATCTACTCCCTCCCCCGACCCCAAAAAGCAAAACGCAAATACCTTAAAAGCTACTATATTTAAAAATATTTACAAAGTACATTAATATAAAATACATAACAGATATTAAAAATACGTTCAATTAAAAATATCTAAAAATTATAGAAAAAGTAGCAATAACAAAGTATAAATGCGACATCTTCGCCATGTAAATTCTACCAAATAAAACTTAACACAGAGAAGTAAAAACAAAAAAAAAACATTTCGAGGAAACCTACAAATAATTTTTTTGAACTTTTAACGTGCGTATAACAAGATGAAGGAAAAAACAAAACTAAAAAATTCAAATTCTGCACATACAAATTACAGCGGCGCTATCCACAAGAAAAAAACAAAAAAAATACATAGAAAAGCGTAGTAACTAAAGCGAATGGTAGAAGGGGGCAAATAGAGGTAGAAAGGTAGAGGATTTGAATTTTGATGGGGGGTTGTGTTTATCTTCTTTTCAATACCAATTGCATCAAACAATTCCTCAATCTTTTCACCAGTTGTTCCATTTCTTCGGCTTTTACTTTGAGTCTTCGATTTTCCGCTTCTAGTTTGGAGGCGTGATCTCGCATTTCTACTTCGCGACTTTTACGATTCGCTCGACTTCTCCTAGACGCTTCGTTGTTTCTGTTACGCAATTCTCTGTACTTCTCCGACTCCAATTGGGTCAAATCTTCTAAATCTAATTGGCTGGCATTTGAAAATCGTCTGCTGCGTTTCGACGACGTCTCAAAGTCGTATTTATCGTCCGTTTCGTACGCCCTCTTGACACCTATTCTCTTCGTAGTCGTCGTTTGCTGCTGATCTTCGATTTGCTCTTCTTTGGGTTCGATTTTTATATTTATAGGACTCGTTTTTGGGATGACGACCATGGTCGTTGCCGAGGTCGTTTTCGCACCAGTACCACATATCGTCGAAATGGTATCTTTGGCTATGCTATTTGATGATGAATTGTGCAAACTTGATATGTCGAATGACAACGAAGGTTTGTTTTCCTATAATATAAAACAGAACAAAGAATTCGTGATTATTGTACATAGTGAAAACGTTGAAAAAAATGTAAAAAAAATCCAACAGAAATAAATCATCGTTATCGGGTTATCGTGGTCGTTGCATAAAATGTTTTGATTTATAGGTACAGTTATTTCCGATGTGCTTGTCTTATCAACAATTCAACACGAGCTCGAGCGAATGGTTATTTATTTCATCCTCTTTCATCCGAACCGCGAAAAGTATACAACAAATGGCCCGAGAGTAATAACGCAGAACATACGTAAACAAGCTGCAGTTTAAATTATCTCTCCTTCATCTGTAGTTATCGTCCTTCAAACTGAACTCACAATGATGGATAAAAATTTCAAATTTTTTATATTAGATTTGAGTTTATTCGAACACATCGAATTTATACTTCATTTGCAGATACCAATGAAAAAAATTATCTTTGTTTAAAACAAAAACTCATTCAAGTTGAAAATTACATCAACGCAATTCTCTTTTGTTGACATGAGAAAATTGACGAAAAAAAAATGGATTTGATGGGTCGAAAGGGAAAATAAAATATCGATTACAAAAATCGAGAAACGACGAACGCAAACAAAGCCAAAAAATTAGCCCAATGTTTTGTAAAAAGAAAAAAGAAATTCGTTCATTCTACACCTGTCAGATTCATTCGATCAATGAAAAACGTATAAAGATGGGACTTGAATTACAGTGGAAAAAATTTTATTGGTGGTTTCGTATCAATCGACGTCAGTTCATAAAAACTTTTCCACTATTACAAAATGATGGAAAATTTTCGATAGAGAAATATTACAATAAAATTATTTGGGCAGGTAATTTTATTTTAAATTGAATTTAAAAAAAATCAAATGCTAAGTAAGGACAAAAGATCTGGAACAATGAATTTGAGTCATTTCTCCTAATTAACCCTTTCGTGCCTGAGAAGGAACTGACATCAACTTTTTAACAATTTTCATGTGAATGTGATCTCCAGAGTGAGGTTAGAAAAAAATTTCAAAGAATTTTTTGAAACTTGAAATCTTAAGTAGGAAATAGGTACCTACAATTGTATTTTCTTTTGTGAATTGGTAAAAATTGAGAAAAAAGAACAGAAAAGTTTACATCTGCCTCTTTTGCTACTAGACAGAACCCCTTTTTCAAAATGAAAAAATTAAAAAAACCCTTGTTTTACAGGGTGGCCCAATTCGAAAGTCGATGGTTTTGAAAATGAAAAAAAAAACACGTCGACTGCAAAAATTTCTGAAACTTAGCCCCAGAAAAAAAAACTAAAAAACTAATTACTCTTTGGTTCGAGCTCTACAATTTTCATCCCTTGCATTTTTTTCGTAGCACCCTTAGTTTGGCCAGAAAATCTATATTTATGGGAAAATTGCGAAATTTATGGTTTTGAAAATGACGAAAAAAGAACAAAAACAGCATTGACTTTGTAAATTTTCCATAAACATGGAAAGTAAGGGTGCTACGAAAAAAATGCAAGGGACGAAAATTGTAGAGCTTGAAATTCTCTTTCTTCTACGTGCTAATAGTTTTTTTCTAGGAGGCTTAGTTCTGGAGATTTTCGCAGCCAAAGTCGTTTTTTTCATTTTCAGAACCATCGACTTTCTAACTGGGCCTCCCCGTGTTGTTCCTTTAATTTTTGGATTCTTTTCACTCGAAGTCGAAAGTTTTTGAATTGAAAATCAATCAAGTAAAAATTGCAAGGATTGTAGAGGACGTTTTTGATTTAAATGAAAAGTAGACAGGAAATGAGCTTTCAAAGTCAAGTACTGTTTTATGAAAAACAACGATTCCAACGATTTTTGTGGCGAAATAAAAGCGTGAAAATTTCTTGTCCCATACTCTGAAAATTCCCTGAAAGCAACGGACGAAAAATTTTCACTTTTCCTTGATCTCAACACAAGAATCAAAATATGAAAAATTCGAATGAGAGATTGAGAGAGCGTAATTTCTCAAAAATTGCTGTGGAGTCGAATTGTATACAGATATTTAATGCTTATATTCCAGTACGGAAAATGCAACGAATGAAAATTTTTTCCAAAAATATTCATAAAATAACGTACGAAGTGAAATTTAAGAAAATTTTAAATCATTCCGGAGACTAAGGGAGCACCCAATGGTGGGTTTTTTGGGCAAAGGGAAGGTACAGCGTTCACCGCAGTAAAATACCTAAACACAGACAAAAGATTCATCCTTTTTTTTTTGCAATTTTTTTCTGCTAAAATTTGTAATTAGCATTCAAATCACCAAAAAATTTTCCATTGGTTACCCCCCCCCCCCCCCCCCCCGGTAAAGAGATCACACATGGCATCATTTAGTAGAAAATTTTATGATTCTTTCCAGTTTATTAAATTTTTAGAGCTTTTTATGGTTCAACCCCTTTTTTTGACCCCCTGTCTTGAGATGGGAGGAAACTTTTTACATCATTCTTTAGAAAATTTCATCAGGAGCAAAGTTTTATCGAACTTTTTTTTCCTATTCTAGATATTTTTCGAGTTATTTGCTGAAAACTGGCGGAATTTGTAAAAAACTTGAAACATTTCAAATTTTGGCAATGGGTATTTCAGCTTTAAGTAAAGTTTCCTCAGAAAACAATGGTTGAAATGAAAAAATTGTAATTACTTTTATTGTCTAGAATTGAAAAACGAACAACTTTTGTTCGAAACTTTTTTCTGTACAATTTCATTTTTGAGAAAATCCGGAGGGGAAGGTCCTAGATTTTTTAAAACTTGCTCAATTTGCCTCAGCCAAAAATAAGGCTTCAGTTTAAATGAAATTTTATGTAAATTATTTTCTTTTACCACCTATTTCAAGTTATCTCTCGTACGTCTCGTGTAATTTGCAAAAAACCAAACATGAGGAGGCTTCCCACCCTCCAGGAGAGTTGGCAAGCTAACTGAGGACCAAGGGTCGTAATTCAATATTTTCCTGCAAAAAATTCTTGCTAGTAGTTTTTTTGTTTTTTTTTTTTTTTACAATTTTACTGTTCTAATGAATGGTTGAGAGTAATTTTTTTCAATTTATAACAAATCTCATACAGGAAAATGAAAAAAGTAATTTTGATTTGATCCTATTTCCTGTGTGAGGATTTTGAATTTCAAATAATTCTTTGGAATTTTCTTCTAGCCTCAGTATGGAGATCACATTCCCATGAAAATTGTTAAAAAGGATCAATCAGTTTCTTTTTCAGGCATAAAATGCTCAAGTAACAATTTTAGCTTTTTTTTAAAAAAAGGAGTGGGCATTTTCAAATCCATGCAAAACATAATGATTAGAAATGTTGAAGAAAATGGACAAAAAATTTGAACTATTCACACACAAAATTTATAAAATCTGCAAATCAACCACTCTTATCTATTTTACTGATTCTTCAAATACCTCAGCTCACCACAATATCATTTAGTCCTCTCAAACCGCAGCCAATGAACGGCGACGTCAGGAAAACATAACGAGAAACTCTTACCAAAACACATCGAGGTTTTCCTGCATACCTTGGCATTATAAAAAAATACCATTAGAATAGAAACACTCCCGTAATGGCGTTTTAATCACCAAAATAAAACCTACGCGAAGCTTTATTACCCTAATTAACTTCGCTGCGAGAATACCAAAACAATGGAAAAATAAAATAAGCTCACGCGATCGTATACCTATGACTCATTCGAACTGTATGAAATTCCAATCAGGATACACCATAAACTTCGTTCGTGTAGGCTACATACGGGCAAATTATCGTCTTTTACAACGAGCACGACGCCGATAACGATGCTCAGCACCTGTTCGATTATCTGAACTATTGAGATACTTACATCAAATACATAAGAAACCAAATCGAATTCGGAGTTTTTGGTGACCAGAGGTTGCAACATTTCGGGAGTATTCAAACTGCAGGACGTTTTATCAGGCGCTTCTTCCATTTTCAACTTGAGCTTGATGTTTCGCCGATTAATAATCCCAGCGCCGGTCTGTTTCTCCGTATCTTGGTTATTCACGTTGGACTGCGTGATCGACGGAGATTGCACGCTGCAAGGCGAAGAAACAGACGTATCGACGGTGACCCGATTCAGCACAGAGGCCGCAGCGATGGGTCCTCGTACAACGTCGACGATTCGATTTTCGTCGTTCAATAGCAGAGGCGATGAGGACGCCGGAATACTCCGATGATTGTTGCGAAATGCGTTCGTAAATGTGGTATCTGGTAATTTGTGAGTCGAAATGGCGAATAACGAATTCGTCGTCGATTTTTGGTATAAATTTTGAGGCGATAGACAGCTTTCGTTGGGGGACGGAGCGTTATCGACGTTAAGAATCGAATCGAAAAAAGTGGTGTCTGGTTGCAGGGGAGGAGAAGATAGCAAATTCACGTGATGGTCTTTACGATGATGGTGGTACGTAATATCGGCAGCAGAAACGGCAACGGATACGTTAGGCGGGACACCGGAGGTGGGGGAAAGTTTAGGAACCGATGAATAAGTCGTCGAATTTAGCAAAGTATCGTTAATGTGATAAATTTGCGAACGCGAACAAGGGTTGTCGTTTAGAATGCCAATGTTGTTATTATTCGTATTGTTATTGTTGTTGTTTGTTTCTTTAGACGTCACTGACAGCCAATCAGATATCGGATCACACAGTTCTTCTTGCATGGCACCGATAGGCGAGCCCATACACCAAAATGTATCCTCGATTGTGTTATCCAAACCGTCATTCACTTCCAATGCATAATCAAAGCCATGGTCATGAACTGTAATCAAAGAAAAAAAAATACAAAATTAAGAAATTATTCGAAAAATATTCCAATGCTTCGAGAAGCAAACCAAAAAAATAATAGCTCGAGTGAAAGGAAGCCACGGAGCGGGGACTTTGACATGTGTAAGAGACATGGGAGCTAAAAATATTCGAGCGACTGGCACCATCGCCATAAATCCACCATATCTTATCAGTCTGCCACACAACAAGGTGCTAAGGCTAGGTGACTTTTCTACAGACGGAACAAACATGTATACAGGGTGGCCCACAAAGAAAGTCTATGTTTTTGAAAATCAAATTCAAGACTGTGAAAATTTCGAAAAATAAGCCTCCTAGAAAAAAACTAATCGTATGAAGCAGAAAGAAAATTTCAAGCTCTAAACTTTCGATTCTTAACAATTTTTTCGTAGGACCCTTAGTTTGGCCAAAAAATCCACGTTTACGGGATTTTTCTCATTTACAAAACCATCGAATTTGTATTTAAGCTAAATTTCCTATAAACATGGATTTTCTGGGCAACCCAAGGGTCATACGAAAAAAATGCTAAGAATCAAAATTGTAGAGCTTGAAATTCTCTTTCTGCTTCAAATCAGTAGTTTTTTTCCTATGAAGCTTAGTTTTCGAGATTTTTGCATTCAAAGTTTTTATTCCCTTTTCAAAACCATCGACCTTCCATTTTGACCACCCTGTATATACTTCATTGCGAAGGTAACTTTGCCTACCAAATCGTACGGGTACATCCCACACATTCAACGTCAATCATACGGAGACTTTGTTTTAAAAGGAAAATAACACACCGGTTTTTGACATGTCTTGCTATTCTTATTTTCTACTGTATCCTCGACTAGGCTGTTAATCTTGCTCACTTGCAGACAGACTGGCTCATTTTTCAGCAAACCATTCCAAAATAAGAAATGACAAGATGGGTTTTTAAAATGAAAAACAAATAAGAATATTCTCGGATGTGAAACGTTTCGAAGAAATGATCGTCTCGTGACTCGTGTATGTACTTTGACTGCGACAGCATTTCTTGCTGATTGCTTAGTGTAGGTATGTACCTTGTACATTTACATTTAGTAGGTGATTAAGATTATATACATTCGAACTGAATGAAAGACGTATTTTCGAGAATATGATTCACGTGTTTGCCTTTTGTATATTTACATTCCGAGAGGTTAAACTAGCATGAGATTAGTTGGCGGCGGCAGACAGACGGAAGGGAGGAGACTAATGGGTCGTGTAGTTGGAAATTCTTCAAAAGAGCAAGTACATTATCCCAGTTCGGAGACGAAAGAATGCAATTCCACGAAACGAGCTCGCAGGAAGTCCAAATGTTTGGTATTTCTTTATTTACGAAAATACCTCCTTTATTGATTGATTTCGATTTATTGAAATTCGGGTATAAAGGTTGAGAAGTAATGGGTATGCTTTTCCTAGAAGATGTTCGTTTGAATTCGCTTATTTTCAACGACCTAATCGAGGCAAGAGTGTCTACTGAAAACGAAAAAGCAAAATTTGTGCTTTTCGTTCATCGATAAGAAGAATTTTGTATCTAATGTATAAACTTCAACCGTGATACCCCCCCGCCCATCGAAATTGTCAGGCAACGAACTTTTATAACAAAAATTCGAATTTACCAGAGGTTGAAAATCTTGATGACTGATTGGGAATTTTCTAAAATTTTGAGTCGAGCTACCCCCCACCCTTCGAAGACCTTTTTGATTTTTACATCACATACGGACTCGAGAGGTCAAAAACCATAAATATTGATACCTCATTCGATAAAATCTAAAAAAAATTATAATAGGTTCACCCTCTCCATTTTTTCGGGACACCTTGGGAGTTTTAATCCAAAATTACCACATCAAAAATGGATTCCTGAGGTCAAAAAACATGCCTACACCTACACATTGACATACGAATTAAAATTTACCAAAATTTTGAGTCGAGCCCCACCTCCAAACTTCTTTTTGGCGAAATAACGTCAAAAACGAGCTGGAGAGAGCTTTCATTTTGATTTCTCACTCGATGGTGTCAAAAAAAATTCAAATTTTGGATCCACGCCTCCCTCCAATGGGACTTATTTTCGGTTAATGGTCAAAATAACCCTAGAAATGGATTCAGGGATTTTGAAAACCTAAAGCGAGGCACCGGATTAGGAACTAGGAACCTATAAACAGTTTTAATGTCAATGTTATGACTCAAAAAAAAATTCTGAAGTTGAAATTTCATAACTCAAAATGAGGGGGTTTCAATTTAAATAATGATGAAACAAAGTTGAGATTGAATAAAACCGAAAAATTTTCCATAATGATAGAAAAAAGAGAAATTTTGGATTTTTGAAATTGAAAAATTCGTACAATTTTGCACTTTTTGTAGGAAAATCTGTTGTACCTTGGATCAGTTGTACCATTGCCCCCCCCCCCACTAATAAACACATGCAAAAATTAAATCCAAGGCGTAGGCCCATTTAAAATTTGAGAAACCTTTTTTAACAGGTATCTACATATTTTTGTTCTTTTCAGCAGAAAAAGTTCTAGCTTAAGACTTCGCAGATTTATTCGAGTAAGCTAATTTTTGCTTTTTTTCATAAAATTCAGATTAAAAAATATGAATTTAAATTCATTTGAAACTACAGAAAAGGTTGCAGAAAATTGAGGATCACGTAGATTGATATGGTAACTCTGAATTTCATTTTCAACCTTCCGGATTCGCTTCAAATCATTTTTTTTTTCAAAAAGTGGGAAGTTGCACCTTGGGACATGTTTATTGACCTTTTTTCAAAAAATTCCCGAAAATGGGCAAACCTATTTTTGGAATATTTTCAACTCGTGTTTTTCAAGGGAAGGTTTAAACATTCGAATGAGTTACTTTTTAAAATTTTCCTGCAATTTCTAGGGGAAAAATAGGCAAAAATGTAAAAATCAGTTCCAACTTCCAACGAACATCAATTTCCCTTATTTTAAGGGAAATTTTTCAATGTGTGTTTTTCAAAGATTAGGTCTGAACTTTCAAATGAGTCACTTCTCAAAATGATTTTGATGTTGTAGCTTATTTCGTTAGTAGGTTTAAGGGGGAAAATACTCCGAGTCCCATGGTACAACAATCTTTAGACAAAAATTGACCTTTAATCGAAAAATCCCCTAAAATTGGGTAACATTTTTTTGAAAGTTTTTCAACTCGTGTTTTCTTAGGGAAGGTTTAAACATTCGAATGAACCACTTTTTAAAATTTTCCTGCAATTTTAAGGGACAAAATAGGCAAAAATGTAAAAATCAAAAGTCTCATTGAACAACGATCTTAAGGCAAAAATTGACCTTTTATCAAAACATCCCCTAAACTAGGGTAAAATTTTTTTGAAAAATTTTCAACTTGCGATTTTTAAAGAAAAGTTTGAACTTCTGAATAAGCCACTCATCAAAATTTTCCCCCCATTTGGACCCACTATAGGCAAAAATGTAAAATCTCTCCCTAAGTGCATCAGTTCCCCTACTTCATCACACCAGTAGACACCCTGCAATACACATTAGAGATGGTTCTCGAAAACTGAGAAAAAAAAGGTGATCAAGCTCGTAGAAATAACTAGAAAAAACATGTAATTAAAACAAATTCCCAACATTTCTAACGTTGCTTTCACCTTTAAAAATTCAGCATTTTTTGAACCAACGTTTTCATTTTCAATCATAGAAAGACCGAAATAAGCTAAAACATGTCTTCGGAAAAACCTAGGTAAATTAACAAAAAAAGAACAAAAATTACAAGGTTTTCGAAACAATCGCCTATTTTCTTATCTCCTTGAACATCTTAATGACGTCCTTGAGCGTCACATTCGTCAAGAACTCCGCCATTATCGGCAGCTTATCTGCTCGAAACTCGTGAAGTGTTTTTTCGGCAGTACGTAAAACACCAAGTGATACCACCATCTGATCATAAAACGTACCAGGCTTACAGAAGGCAGAAGCCATTAAAAAAAAATATCTCCTCTAAACCTACAATATTCGGTACCTGCTCCAATAGGTAAAAGTATAGCCTAATCTCAAACCGACTGATGCAACATTTAGACGAATGATGAAACGGTAGTGGGTTTATTTCGGCGTCACGACGCCGACGTGTTTTTCGGTTCATAGGCTTTTCCTGGCCCTCCAACCGCCATGCTAATCGCTAATCTATAGGAATACACGAGCTTCGAGAGCTAAAAAGAGATGAAAATTCACCTGTGCTGCTGATTGGCGAAGTAACGTGTTCATCCGCTAAGTCCTCCATTTTGGTGGGTATGGTGGATGGCTGACAGAACTCCGTAAGATCGATGAAGTCCTCCGCCCATAAAGGCTCTCGAGTGTTGCAAATGCTGGACATCGTTGATGAGTTTTGCATTGTCGACATATTGGAAGCCGTTAGCACGCCAGGACATGAATCTAATCTCCGCAACACTCGAGCGCATCTTGCGTACTTTTTAGGACAAAAAAAACACAAAAAATAGCGTTATAAATTTGCGTAATCGTCTTTACCGCTGAACAGGTCGATCAAATCGTCGGACACGTTTTCGTTGTCGGACATCTTTACACAGATCGTCGATTCCACTCAATTTTCATAAAACTTGTCAAAAAATCAAAACAATCGAACGATTAGTTCGCCTAATTCGATAATCTGTTGGGTAATTATCAAGCTACTCGAATTCCTGAAAATTTACTATAATTCATCGTGGTGGATGCCATTAACAATTTCCTCGTTAAGAGTCGACCTCAAAAAATACCCGTAATTACATCAGATAATAACTACAGAATAGTTATTATCTATTCGGTGTACCGTTGTACCTCAAATACCTATTTAACTCGAGTAGGTATAAACTATTATGCAAGAAAAGTGCGGAAAATTTTACAATCTGTCGTTCGTAGGCGTATTTTTGGACGCAGAGTAAATAAAGCACACGAGAAAGTTTCGTAGATGAAATGAAAATTACGTCGTACAATGGACTTGGTTTAATAACATTGCAAAACAAACATTATCGATCGGTTGAAAACGAAAATATCTAAAAAAATAACCAAAATGTCGACGCTAGTGTTTGGGTTATGTTTGTCGATGACGTCACGCCCCGTAACGTCATCGTTTGTTTTGCAAAAGTCGAATTTTGACTGGAAAGTTGGTAATTACTCTGCGCATACGTAAAGGCCCAAAAAATTACGCAAAATGACACCGCGATCGGAAAATTACCCCATTTACAGATCAACTCGAAGTTAACAGATGGAAAATAAATTTGAGAACGAAGTATTACTCTAATGGGATTACAAGATGAAAAAAATATGGAATTTAATTTCGAGTAAGGCAAACTTCATCCAGAAATAAATCATAAAAAAACCACGAAGTTTGAACGTGAAAACTTTTTCAGGTCTAATTGGCCTAGATTCAAAAAAAGTGGGCCGGAACATCCGCAATAAAATAAATAAAAATCTCTTTGATATTCACGCCGATCATTACGAGAAAAAGTTTTCATTCGTGATTTTCACAACTGATTTTAATTTCAAATTGAACAACTTTGGATCCTATTTTGCTTCAATTTAAAGAATAAAATAACCATTATACTTACATTTATTGCACCGCCGTTAGTTTCCTGTTTAGAAATCGGACTATTCACTTTTCCTTGTTCGTTGTCAGGCACTTCGTATTCGTAAAACCTGGAAGATATTTTACGTGGTTTCATTATTATGGAAGAGGAAAACCACACACATATAAGACTCAAACACAAAGCAAAAATTCGAAATAACGCGTAAACTTTTTTTAGATTTTTTCGCTGGGAAGAAAATCGTGCCCACAACCTGTTTTCACATCACATCATACACAGAAAAATATTCGATAAAATTACTTA
Organism: Pseudococcus longispinus; assembly: GCA_900064475.1. Classification (NCBI taxonomy): domain Eukaryota; kingdom Metazoa; phylum Arthropoda; class Insecta; order Hemiptera; family Pseudococcidae; genus Pseudococcus; species Pseudococcus longispinus. Next base: position 2,127 of record FIZU01040622.1, on the reverse strand, counting down.
CAGCACTTTTTTACGAAAAAAAATACTTATGCAACGAAAATGGGAATTAGCTTTGTGAGAAACGCTTTAAAAAAACACGAAAAATTAGCCAAATTCGGCACTTATGAGAAAATCGCCTTTACAAAATGCGCACAAAACTATTCAAACACAAGAATTACTTTGGAAAAGCACCAGCAACTAACAAACGAAGTACAATAACACCTCGTCGTAAGAGAATGACGTGGAGGAACTCGACGGAAATACTCCAAGTTCTAACTATCACTTTCTATTCATCCCCACTTTTCGGCCGGTAAGTATTGTATTTGAATGTTGGCTCGTGTAGTTATGTAGTGTAGTAGTGGTAGTGTAGACGGGCCAAAATCTGACTCCCCTACAATGACGTCATGCCAGCCAATAAAATACGCCGGTTTACGAGGGGAGCAAAGAGTTAGGAGCATTATCGAACCATCGAACGTACTAGCGTTACAGTGTTGCCGGACATGGGAGCGAATTTCAATCAAGGTCGTGTTTTCGGTGACCTTCCGTAGAGTTGAATTAAGGTCAAATTGCATATAATGCTACCATTCGTACGAAATCCTAGTCTCGAAATTATTTATAGGATACCTACTACACTATTGTACGATTTGTAACAAGTTGTGTATCATGTAGATACTATGTAAGTAAGTAGGGAGCCTACAGAGGTAAGTGTACCATGTAAAAAAAGGGTAAACGGTAAACCTTGGTAGGATAGTAGTAGTACACCGATATTATAATCTGTAAAACCGTTATCCAATAAATCAAACAAATAATGAGGGGATATTAAAAAATTTGTAGAAATAGTTGACCTGTAAGGAATCAAGATTAAACACTTTTCTTTAGAATATGACTATGAGGAACGCCAGTTTCAGTCCCATTCAAGGGGAAAGGGGTGAGGTACAGTGAGCACATCTGTCCCGAGGCTCAGGAGTTTCAAAAGACAAAAGTCAGACCAAATAAAAAAAATTAATCATTATTATTTTTTTTTTCTAAGCTGATGCCCTAAGCTCATGATTGGGGCCTCACCAGTTTTCTAGAATAGAATAAGGATATAAGGTACAAAATGATTACTACCCTATACATCAAAAAATTTATATTTTTATGAACTATCTATTAAACTTTTTAGCATGTCAGTTCACAATTGCAAGTAATTATAATCAAATTATTAGGCTGACAGAAAGGAGGGCAAAGAGGACATTCGACAATTTGCCCCGGCCCTAAATTTCAGGAAAGCCTAAGAAATGAAAAGAGCTCAAGATGAACCGTCACAGTCGGAGACAAAACTGTTTCCCTTTATGGACGGACAGTAAATTGCTTGGCAAATACGAGAGACCGAGCCCTCTTATATATTTTCTTCAAATTTACTGTTCTTCTCAAGGCAATCTATCATACCATAGGTACTTGGATATACGTTAATTGTTTAATCATTGATCCTTGAGCATTCAAATTTTCAAATAGCCATGCCCTGTAACATTTAAAAACTATATACACGTCAGAGATGGTGACAGTCTTCGAAAATTGAGACCCCGAGTCTTGATGCACGAGTCTTTAAAAATTGTGACTCCGATTCCTAAGCTTCCGAGTCTTCACTGAAGAAGACTTCGAGTTTTGAACAAGTCGGAGTCTCTTGCAAATCCCACTTTTTCGAGTCTTTTGTTAAAAATTGTATCATCACTCACCTAATCACCACCAATGTACAAAAACTCGACTTTCAAGTTATTTTACTAATAAAATGACTGAAATTCGTCCTTTTTTTACAGTGAAGTTTACAATAAAGAAAAAAATATGAATTTCTGGTATTTTATCGGTAAAGTGACTTAAAAGTTGATTTTTAATACGTTCAAGTGTTCAACGTTATACTATATTCGTGCTTTTTTACGCGACAGAATTGGTTCAACTTTTATTTCTTACTTTTAGACTTTCAATCAATAGCAACGCGACAAAATTGAAAAAAAAAGGAAGCAAAGACTCGAATGCAAAAAAGGATCGCATAATTTTCGAGTCCTTAAAAATATAGACTCCGAGCCTAGAAAAGCGAGTCTTTGAGAAAAAAGAATCGGAGTCTCATTTCGAGTCGACTCCGAGTCTTCGAGTCTTTCCAGAGTCTCATTT
>FIZU01040607.1:0-24657 GCA_900064475.1 Pseudococcus longispinus | reverse complement strand
CAATATATATTTTTTTCAGAATTGCACCTCTGAAAGGGGTTACCAAAATGCCCCCTAGAAAGCTTAAAATGCCCATTTGATCTTGAAAAAGTGTTCGAAATTTTTTGAAAAAAATTTTAAAAGTCACCCTTGATACTGTCTACCATCTGTGCAAGTTTGAAAAAATTCGGTTGAAAACTGCCAAAAATAGAAATTTTTAACGAAAATCCACATTTAACCCCCCAGAAGAGGTTAGAGTTGAGATATCGAGCTAAAAATTTTGTCACGGGGGTTTTAGACCATAGAGACCAACTTCCACTGGATAATTCTAAATTTGGTGCTCAGGGCCAAATCACCCCTGACCCCTATAAACCCGGCTACGCTCTTTCAGGGCTGTAGAACCAGTTTACTTTCACAACGGGGACTCGGGCCTTGGCCCCCGGCCCAAGTTGACAACTCAACTGGGAGTTTAAGCATCATTGTTTTTATAATTTATTTAAATACGTATTCTTCGCTCGAGAGTCGAGAGATATATAATTGAATGACAAAAAACAACTGTGATTTGATGTTGCCAGTTTCTAATCAAATTTTAAGGTACACTGGTACAAAACAAATCTTTGGAAGATAAGTATGAAGTACTTACTACTTAACATATTTTTGGTATAAAATCTTAAAAATTAGGTAAGAGAAAAGATTAGAACAGGAATACATATTATCGTAATTTGTATCACATAAAATTTAAAAAATAAAATAAAAATACACTGGAATGATCAAAACTCGTACTTTGGTTTCATAATCGGTACATTTTGATGCAAGGAAATCAGTTGCTCAGCGTGTTCAGGAGTCAGTCTATTTCTTCTGTCGCTGATTGTGTACCCACACACTGAGAATGTACTCTCAGAAGGTAAACTCGTGGCCGGTACAATTAAATACTTGAAAGCAATTGTCGATAGCTCTTCGCAGTTTTTTCGATTTTTCCAATATTGAAAAACCTTGCTATCAATCGGAATTCGAGTTTCTTGTAGATAATCCTGTGATTGAATAATTGCTCTGGATGTAGCCGTTTGTAAGCCCGTACTCGTAGTAGACGAAGATGGACGGTTGGGATAAGATGTTTTCGAAAGATACCTACCCATTAATATCTAAAATATATGCAAAGAAAAGAATTATTCCAATGAAAAGTAATAACTTAAGTGTACACAGTTATTTGGTTTTACAAAAATAAGAAATGAAGAACAAATATAAAATTATTTGGTAATAGGTAATACAAAAAGGGATACAATTTGAAAATATTTCGTAATACAAAGAGGGTTAGAATTCGGAAATATTTAGTAACACAAAAAGAAATACAATTTTTAAATGAAATAAGGACTAAGTACAATTTGAAAATACTTGATACCTACCCACATGATAAAAAATAAGGAAAAAATCGTTAAACGAAGTATAATAAATAACAAATTAAAAGTGTTTGATATAATTGAAACGATTTTTTTGGCCCCCTTTTTTTGTAGGATCGGAACAGTCTAGGCTGTTTTGAATCCTCCCATTTTTGCTTTTATTAGTTGTTTGAAACAGAAAAATATCATCTTCATCCTCGTTCAACGTCGAACAGACATCTATGACTTGAAGCTGTTTTTTTTATCGAATCCAATTCTTTCTTAGACGTTGTAGTTTTTATATGGTTTGCAATTTTATTGCATTTTTCAATCAGGCTGCAACGCTCTGTCTCTATAGCCTCAACGATATTCTGACAGACGCGATTTTCTTCTCCTCCCATTCTTTAATGAAAACGAACTTGTTGAAATTTATCAACACCAAACATCCTCGTCAATGCAAGAAGAGAAATGTGAAAATAAAAAAAAAGTTCTGGAACAAAAACCGGTTGTTTCTTAATGTTCTACAACTTCTGTTTCAAATTTCTTTTCATATCTCAATTTTTCAGCATTTATCGATAACAGGTTCAATTTCCTGAACCGGTTTTTAAAATTTTCATCTCGGTTGAATCGTCTTAGTTTGTAGTTCTACTTTCGCCTCAAAGAAGGCAATCGAATTTTTGATGAAACCGGTTTATTAATTTTTGAATACCTCAGGTATGGACTTTAAAATTCTTTGCATCACAATTGGAAAACCTCATGATGGAGAATTGATGTCTCTCGATGTCTCGATTTTTTTATTGTGAACCAGTTGGTAATATATGTATGTACTTCTACTTTCGCAATAAGACGGCGTGTCACGTTTCTCCCGAAATTCTCAATAGGTTCGACTTGTTGTATATTTTGGAAACTGGTTTCAGTGACGTCAAATTGGTTCTTATGATGATTTCTAAACAAAATATTTTCATTTTTAACTTTTCACAAAATTATTCTTCTCTAGAAATTCGTTAAAAAATTTGAATGATTTTTTGGTGTGAGGATATGACTATTGGTGCATTTTTGAAACCGGTTTTATGGCTTCCAACTCGATTTTTGTTTGCAATTTCCTCCTTGAATAAATTTCCATTCAGGATACAAATCATAAATATTCATTTAGGAGTAGTTTTCACAAATTGTATGTTTTTGAAACCGGTTTAATTGCTCCGAACCTTTGCTAGTTGTTGAAGAAATTGTTTTCATTTTCAACTTTGCTATGATTTAAAATTGATGAAAAATAGAACTGGTCTTATTGATTGTATAATTGTGAAACTGGTTTCATGAATATGAACCGGTTGCCAATAGTTGTTCAAAAAATGTCTTCATTTTCAACTTTTCTCTGAAATTATTTTTTTTCTAAAAAAATACCAATGGAAAAATTCTTTTGTGGTTGATTTTATAAATGATATTTTTGCAAACCGGTTTTATGTCTTCGAACCGGTTTCTAATAATTTTTTTAAAACCAATTTTTGTTTTCATCCTTCTCTTGAATGAGTCTTAGATAAAAATTCAAATGAAAAAAATTTAGTTTTGAACGAGATTTTAAATCGTGGTATATTTCCGAAACCGGTTCAGCTGTTTTGAACCCGTTGGTGTTTATTCCTCGCTAAAATACCGCATTTTTCAATTACTCGTAAAAAGAGTATCCACGAGTTGAAAGTCAGTAAATCAAAAATCACTTAGTCAAATGTTGGAAAACGTGGTTGAATGAAAATTGATGAGAAAATAAAAATCGCAGATAAAAATTAAAAGTGAACTTTGCAAAGTTCATTCGTTCACCAAAAAAATGAACGAAATCGTTCAAGTTCATTGTCCAAAAAGAAATGAACGAAATTGTTCGAGTTCATTTTTCAAAAAATGAACTTGCCCATGTCTGGCTCTAGACAGATTATTATTCAGTTAATGAAGATTAATTCATTTTTGAGAAAATGCTACCAACTTTTTCATTTTAGACGGCTCTGAACCGGTTGCCGAAGATTTTTTTGAAAATGATTTTCGCACAACAAATTAAACATGAATTGGTAGTGCTTTCAAAATTGTTCATTAATCTTTTATTACTTGAATTTTGAAAGCTGCTTGCTTACTTTGAAGAATTTAGAAAAATGTTTAGCAACTTCGGAATGGTACAGAGAATTGTGGAACATACTGTACTTGAGCATTGTAACACTGGCATAGTGAAGTGATTCGCATTCACAACGAAATGATAAGCTTGGAAGCTATATTGACTACATTTCGAAATCAATGTTTATAGCATAGTTTTATTCATTGGAAAAAAACATGAATCATTGTATTTGTACTTACATGCGATATTCATACTCGTACTATTTGCAGAATAAGAATACATAAAATTAGAATGTCAACGTGTCTAGAAAAAAATTGATAAGAAATATTTATCGCATAGGTATTGTAAAAACATGAATTTGTGATCCTTGGGTATTGATAAGGTATGCATTATTATCTCAAATTGGTTTATTTTTGTTTTCGTTTAAAATAGGTAGGTACGAGTAGTAATTTATGCTGGCTCTTTGTTTATTATATTGTCACGTTCGAAAATGACTTAACTACTCGGAAATTGATTAGCATTTCTGGAAAGATTTCTTTAAATAGATATCATTACGTACGCGTATCTCGTCAACAATGTATCGTCGTAGCTAATTGCGTCTGATAAAAAAGAAACATAGACGAATCGGGGTTGTTGTACTCGAAATAGGTGGAATGGATGGCGATGACGACCGATGTACGGAATTTTGTTACGCGATTTGATTAGTTGTGGTTTATGGAGTCTCTTTGGTGTACGTATTTTAGGGTTGTGTGGTTTATTTTTGAACGATCGAAAATGTATCGATGTAGGGGTCCCCTTTCGCAAGGCGTTATATTTGTACTACGAGTATGTTTCATGACTAAAAGGGGATGAGAGATTCTTGGTGAAATCGTACGTTAGAATGTAAAAAACGATTTGGGGTTCTTTGATTCGACGGTAGCACGTGAAAAAATACGTAATTGATTTTAATCGTCTATTTCTTTGTGAAAATTGGTACCCTTAATCTACGCGTAAGATAAGCAAATTGGTTAAATTCTTCGAAAAACACGATTGATTAACTAGGGTGGCGCAATATAACGATGGAATTTCGAATTTATAATTTTTATATTCCATCCAATTAGTATAAAATTACTGTACATTAATGTCCGAGAATAATTTCCGAATTTAGACATGCGATCGTGTTAAATAATTGAAGCTCGAGATATTGTAACACGCTTAGTTTTTAAAAGTTGATATGAAATGCACGAACGTGGAAAAACAAAATGAAAGTGGTAATGAATTCATGACGAAGTATGGTGAAATAACTTTGTCTAATCATGATTGATGAACGAAAAAAAAATGACCGATGATGAGGCTCGAGTTTAGTGATGTTTTTAAAATGAAGAATGTTTATTCCAATATATAATGGTTGAATTTTGGGGTGCCCAAATTTTAATTTATCTCGTTTGAAGAGTGGGAAATCAGAATTGCCCGAAGAAAGAAAGAGGACTTCGACCCCCCCCCCCCCCCCCCCCCCCCCCCCCCCCGCCTTCTCCTACAATGTGCTAAATTCGAGTTCTTCAAAATTTTTTGATTTTTGACGAATTTTTCGAAATTTGAAATGCTATTAAGAGCAGAAAAAAAATAATAACAATTTTTAGTGCATTGTTTAAGCGATTTTACTAAAAATGATTTGGCTTTATTTGTGGGTGAAATCAGCTCAAACTACGATTTTCTATCTCAACCACTCAGATGGTGTCCCTTGTTGTAGTAAAATTTTCTAAAAAGCTTTCATTTCTCAGCCCTTCCCTCCCCTGCCTGACTTGAGACATTTTTATGCATTATTTTTAAAAAATTTCAATTTCAGGAAAATGGAAAGAATTTATTGTTTTTTTCGCACAAAGCTACATCTCGTTGTGATACACAGGGTGTTTCACGTAGAATTAGAAGGTCGATGGTTTTGAAAACGAAAAAAAATCATACGTTTTCAATTTGAAAACATGAATTTTCTGGTCAAACCAAGGGTCGTACAAAACGAAAAAAATGTTGAGATTCAAAATTGTTGAACTTGAAATTCTCTTTTTGTCTTTGTTTACTTTTTTTCTAGGGTGGTTAGTTTTTGAGATTGGGTCACCCTGTATTTCCTTACGATTTTTTTTTCAATTTTGGTTCACTATTTCATGTTTTTTTTTTTTTTATAATTTACAGTTTTCAAACATGAAAGACGCCATAAAAGAAAAGAAGGATCATTTTGGAAAAATTACACACAAAAAAACGTATTTTTATGTAGAATTTTCCAATATATTTGGTTTTGTCGATTTCATTAGATTGGGGCTGAAAATCATGCTGAAAACACATTATTTAGATTTTTTGTGATGAAAGAAATGGAATTACCTGAAAAGAAAGTATCGGATGGAAAATTCTAAATAACTAACGCGGTGGTTTTTATGCACGAAAGGTGACTTATATGATCATTAGATTTGTTTTTGGGGATCCTAAACAAGTGAAAAATGTGCATTTTAAAAGAGGAGAAATACGAAAATAATACTTCTCACTTGCAACTGGAAACTGAACAAAGTGAACAGTAGCTGACTTTTCACCCGATTTTTTTGGACTTTGAAAATTTCAGCAGACTTTTTAGGGTTGAAAAATTATCGAAATTTTAAATGACCAGGGTAGAATAAAGATCTAAACGATTCTCAACTCTTTCGAAGTTTGAAAAATTGAGAATCTTTGAAATTTTCCAAGTACAAAAGTCAGGTTAATCTAGTCCCTTGATAAAGTCAGCGTAATTTCTGAATTTTTTTCAAGTCCGAAAAGTCCTTTGAAATTTCAAAAAAAAAACTAGTCCAGAAAGTCCAATGTCTGACAAAATGACTAGATAAAACTCCTTCTTCTAACTTCAAAAAGTTAGCTACCCAGATTATAACATTTTTTCAGCGCGTGTCAAACTTTTAGGAACTTATACAACTCCTTTCTTTTAAATTTAGGTAAAATACTTTCTGAAAAAAATGTCTAAAAGTCAGCGTGATTTCTGAATTTCTATACGTTCAAAAAGTCGTTTGAAATCTCAAGAACTGAATTTTTCTGTGTCCAAAAAGTAGTTTGGTAAGTGCAATAAGTAGTGTCGGACAAAATGACTGATAGATGAAAGGCTGTCTAACAAAATGTCTAAAAGTCAGCGTGATTTCTGAATTTTTATTTGTCTAAAATGTCGTTTAAATTCTCAAAAATTATTGAAGTTTAAAAAGTCTAATGTCTTACAAAATGTCTAAATGTCACGTTCTCAAATTGCCTTATAATTTCATCAAATTACGAATTATATGGCAATTTGAAAACCTCTAGAAAAAGGGGAAAGAGGTCTACTGGTGATTTCAAGTTCATGTGAGGTAAAAATTGAATACCAAATTTCATGTAAAATTATTATATGTTCGGGATTTCCAAAATTGCAGAATAACTCGAAATACGATGATTTTAGCCACACTTCAAAGTGACGTCAGACTTATGAAAAATTAGAAAAAATTCTTAAAATATTTTTTTACTGTTAATTCGATATAATATGACTAATTATAATCAAAACAAAAAAATTGAAAATTTTGAAACTCATCCGCATGGTGAAAGGTTCAAGCTTGAGACCCAACATTTTTTTCAAGATCGAATCTCCCCTCCAACTTGACGAAGAAAAGTCAAATACGAGCCACCCTAGCAGACACCCTGCTTAATCACGATCCATGATATCAATCACCTGACTCCCCTTTCCATTATTTTCATAAATTTTGGAGTATTTAACATGAAAATCGATAAATCTGTCCAATTCGAAAAAATTCATCGCAAATTCCGCCCTTCCAACTACCAATGATTTTGAACAGTAGGTAATTACATCGTTGAAAGTCATCCACCTCAAATGGTGAAAAAATCACTGCCGAAGTTTTCACAACATTTTAATCAACTCGAGCCCTGAATTCGATACAGACTTGAAAATTAGATATCGAGACGCGTCTGCATAGTATCGACGTATTCGTTTATACAAATATCTACGAGTATATTTATTCGCAATCCACAATCCGGCGAGTCGAGCCGCGAACGCAGCTTGTAATCGAAATCTGCTCCACGTATCGCCATTAATCAGTATTACATTCGACATGCTATACATCTCCGGTTCTGCGGCACCTCCTTTTGATACGGTTTCCAGAGTACAAACTCTCGAGTTTGGTGGCATCGGCCGAAAAAATTCCGACGACCAAGACGCGCCAGAAAATTTACGACAAACGTTGCGTTGCTCGAAACCTTCGAGATAAATTACCTATATAACACCTAGTTCGGATGAGCTTGGGCTCGGGGCTTTCCAAAACAGGAGTAGGAGTATGGCAACGGATTCCTTATCTAATAAAGCGGCGCCTCGAGATACACGAGTTTAACACGCAAAATAGCACGCAGAAAAAAAAACACGCATTAATATTGAAAAATTTCCACCCTGACGTGTTCTTCTCGTGTCCCTCTCTCTCGTTCCTACCATTCCTAAATCATTTCGAGCACGATAGACGAGCGAGCGAGGCTATTCTCGCGCGAATTTCTGTATCGTCGTCCGCTCTTTCGCAACGCGCTGGCGAAATGAAGGAAAATAAATTTTCATTAAATACGTATTTTCCGTTTAACTGCTAACGAATAAGTTTCTCTGGGCTCTTGTTGAAGACCGACACTACAGCGGAGAATAATAGAATTCCAGCAGCCAACAACTAAGACGTACGTCTTCGGTTGCACCAACTCAGCCAACCCCTCTCATCACCTCCGCCGCTTCCAATATAATAAATTTTTCGCTCGAGGGCGTTCGAGTTTTTTTTGAAAAAATTTCAATTTATTACCCTAATAAAATACTGGAAATCTGCGCCTGCCTTGTACGTAGGTATGCTACGTACGATAATTTTTAACCATAAAATTTATACACAATTTTCGTTATAGGTACCTATTTAAAAGCACCCCCCGCGTAAACATACGTTCGTTTAATTCGAAACGAAGTCGAAGGGAGAAGCAGGCGCCGGGCCCGAAAAAAAAATTAATAAATTCCACTCCAATTACCCGGCTTCTCGAGTGTACTTCGTTTATTACGCTACATTAAAGCGGCACCGTTTAACGTCGAACCCTTTCCCGAGGCGATATGGTCATTGCTACGTGAGCATTGCGTTTCCATAAATTTATTTTATTAGCAAAAGAAAAAATTAATTCGGTCGAAAACACGTTTAATTTTCTATTTCGTCGGTCGCCGGCTCGTTGGCTCGGGGTGAAATACATTAAAGCTGGGTAGTAAAAGGCTCCCTTCCTTTGCCATCAAAAGGTGACATTTTATCGAAGAGATTATAGCAAATTTATTGAAAATTATATTAATGAGCAATTCGCCGAAAGAATTTGTTTCTTGAAGAAATGAATGGTGATTTCCTAAGTGAAAATTTCACCCTTCTGAATCGACAAGTACCCTTTTATCAGTTGCTTTTAAAATCTGTCTTTGTTCAAAAAAACGTTGAAAACTCAACAAAAAGGAATTATTTGATAAAATTTTACCTAAAAAATTGCCTTAGTACAGATGTTCAAAGTTGAAAAACACCACTGGAGCTAAATTTTCATTTTTAGCCCATTTTTGAGGATAAAGAATTTGAAAAATCACTTTCTTAGTGATGACGAATCGAAAAAATCAAATCACGTGAAAACAATGCCTTCTATGAAAAAATGTCTAATTACCTTCAGTTTGAAAAAAAATTGTTTTACGGGCAGAAAATTCGAATTTTCAGTCAATAGAAATTAATTTTGGTCCGTTAGCCCAGCTCTCCCAAAATAGTGGGGTGGCTCGAGAGCAGTAGAAAATGCCACATTATTTTGAAGCAAGGAGAGGTGAGAATGCTAAATTTATGACACTAATCAGCTGAAAGTGAGGACAATTTTTTGATACCACTTTCAACTCAAACTTCCATATGGATGGAAGGGAGGTTGACCCACCCCCTCATAATTCGAAAAGTGTAAAAGCATAAATTGAGAAATTTTAGGCAAAATTTAACACAAAATGAAGGAAATTTTTCGACACCACTTTCAATTCAAAACTCCATTTGTAGAAGTGGGTAAAATACCATAAAAAACGTTGCAATATTTACAAATTGCAAAAAAAAATCAGTAAAAATTAATGGCGCAAAAAGGGTAAAAAAACATGAATGTGTATTTTGGAAAATTTTGTGAAAATTCTAGCAGCTTTTACGAGATTTTCAACAAATTTCATGTTTCAGAGGCGTCTAGAGGTTTGAAAAATACTATTGTAAAACTTGAAAAAGCTAGGTCCCCAAATTTTTTTCAAAAAGACCTCAAAAGTTTTTTCTCGCATATTCTTTGATTTCAGTAATAAGTAATAACTCTTTTACTGTAGATGACTTATTGGACGTGGAAAATTTAGGTGTTTGTTGTAAGAGATAACTTAAGTTGGCTAAATTTTTTAAAGAAATGAAAAAAAAATCGTCAAAAATGCATGAAATGGTGTAAAAGTAATTACGCAATTTTTAATAACTTTTACAACGTTTCAGACACCCACTTTTGCAACATTTCCAATAATTTGGAAGAAATTTTCAATCATTTTTTTCGCAACATTTCAGGCATTTTGCATTTTTGACAACTTTTTCACTACTTGTACTCGTAGAATAACTTCGAGAATTTTGATGAAAACCATCCTCATAAAATTTTAATGCTTTTTTGACGACTTTTTCACAACTTCTGCGACTTTTTCAACGATTTTTTAACATCTTTTACAGCCTTTCAGACATTTTTGACAATTTTCGTTTGTAACGTGATTAGTATACGATGAAGGTGTAGTGGTTGTTTTCATTTCCTTTATTGATCTTTTTTTTTCAAATTTTTATAACGATTTTCATGAAAAAATTGAAAAAGTATTTTTACGAGATTTTTGACAGTTTTTATGTTTTTTTTTTAGAAATTTCTACGTTATCTTCTTCAATTATTGTGGAAATTTCATTCATTTACATTTTCAATATTTTTCATACGGTTTCGACAATTTTTGTGCCATTTGCCCTGATGTTTGTGAAATTAAAAAAAAATACTTATATACAAAATTTTCGACAGTTCTCATGATTTCATGGCCATTTCTACAATTTTTAGAGCAATTTCAATAATTTGTAATCGTATTTTACATGATTATAAAAATTTTAAAAATCTTACAATGTTTGAACCATTTTACTATCTGAAAATTTCAAGTTCAAAAAGTCATCCAGGGTAACAAAATTTCGTAATAAAAAATTTTCCTGACCCCCCCCCTCCCCCAGCATCCAGCTGTATGGCATATCCATCTCAAAAATTTTCTCACTGAAATATGGTGTTCTTTAATATGGAAATTTACATCTGAGGATATCATCGCTGACCATTTTTTATCATAATCAGCGTCCTTCATTTTTTGAAAAAATTATACATTTGAATAAATATTCGAAACAAATTTTTAAATTTACAATCTTTTGATAATACATAAGTACGTAGTTCATGCATTTTTTGATAATTTTTTTGTTGAATTCCATTTAAATTTTAGAACTGGCTGAACATGTTGATTTACCTCTTGACCGAAATTTCAATTTTTTGAGCATAATTATTCGCGGCAAGTCTTCGTAAAAAACGTCAATTTCATTTCTTTTCGTTTGGAGCCCCCTCCCCTCCCCTCTCTAAAATCATAGGAAATCTCCTACTTTGAAGATCAATCAACAATTCCACAGTTTGAAAAATTCACAGACGTGACCGAGTGACCGAGTCCAAAATTTTGTCCCTAGAAACACCCATCCATTATCTAATTTTATCCGACATAAAATCGAAAAAGAGTATCATACGAGAGAGCTAGCTATAGAGAAAACAAAACAGACAAGAAATGCATAGGTATAGGCAGAGGAATCCTACACAAGGGTTATTTTGGAACCAGGCTCGGTGCGTTTTTATAATTGCTTGGGCGTTTTTGTTTTTAAACGGTTACAATGTTTGAGGGAAACTACAACAAAACAGGAAAAAAAAAGGGTAAAGATTGTAATTTTATTTTTAGTTGGCCAAGTTAAGTTAACGACTTCGCTATATACAAATACGTGTTCATCGTTTACGATTTGTGTACGCGACGGTCGCGGTCGACGATGCTTACGCATTTTTCGTGTAATTGCCGTGTTGCGGGTAATTGAATGACTCGATGATTGAGCATAGTAATGTGTACATGATGTTTATAGCTGGCGTGTGTAGGGCGTTTACGTGGGGGAAGTAGCGAGTGAATTTATTTGTACGTTTATTAATACGTGTATGGCCGGCTCGACGATCTGCATGATTTATTGGATCGTTTTTGGCAACAAACGTGTAAGCCATAAGGGCGGTAATTTGAACGTAGCGAGGTGATGGGGGTGGAGGTGATGGGAAATTCGTGTGCTTGTTCGAGTTTTGCTCGTGTTTGAAGTGTGGATTGTCGAGAACGTGTTGGTGTAGTCTTTTTTGGATGGATAATTCGAAGGAAGAGATGGTGATATTGGGTGAATGTGTCGAATTTTCACGGACAGATAGAAATGTCGTGGATCTTATTGGATTTTAAAATCTACGGACCTCGATACTTGGTGACTTATCTGCACGTAAAAAGAAACATTTTTGAAAAAAATTGTCGAAATCGGTCCATATTGGAAAAGACTGGCGATCTATCATATGGGTTTTCAAAAATCTTTGAATGTATAAAATATAGTTTGGGGGAGAGGGAGGGATAACCCATGAGAAACATCGTCCTGTAGATGTTACAAAATTCTGAAAAAGTATAATCTTGGACGTTGGTGTTGGTGATTCTGAGACAAATTCAAAAAATTGATATAATTAGGGATGTTGGTTGAAGAGTCTGAGGCAATTTGAAAAATGAGGCGATCATGTCATAAGCATGTTAAAATGGTGATTAATGAATATATTCACTGAATATTTTCACGAAAAATACCTGAAGCAGTGAATATTTTCGATGAGAATTCACTAAGAAGTGAACATTTTTCACTACAAATTGATTCTTTTCCCTAAAAATTCACTAGACATTGAATATTTTCACTGAAAATTTACTGAGTATTTTCGGCGAAAGTTCACCAATAATTGAATATTTTCGGTGAAAATTCACCAAGAAGTGAATACTTTTACTGCAAATTGATTCTGTTCTCTGAAAATTCTTTGCAAGTTAAATATTTACAATGAAAATTCACTAAAAACTGAATATTTTCACTGCAAATCCAATGAGAAGTAAATATGTTCATTGCAAATTAATTCTTGCAGCAGAAAATTCGCTGAATATATTCACTAAAAATTCACTGAAAATTCACCGAATATTTTCACTAAAAATTCATTGAATTGAAAATGCACTTGGTGAATGTTATCGACAAAAATTCACTTGAGAGTGAATTTTTTCGATAAAAATTCACTAGAAATTAAGTAATTTCACTAAAAATTTACTGCTAAGTGAATATTTTTGATGAAAATTTACTAAAAATCTACTACCAAGTGAATATTTTCGTTGAAAATTCACCAAACATTGAATTTTTTCACCCCAAATCCAATGAAAAGTGAATATGCAAATTGATTCTTATAACTGAAAATTTACCGAATATTTTTACTGAAAAATCCAAGGAATATTTTCACTAAAAATTCACCGAGTAATGAATATTTTCACCGTTGAATTTACTGAAAAATGAATACCTATGTATTTTCACTGAAAATTCACTGAAGGGTGAATGTTTTCAATGAAAATTCCCTGATCTTCGAAATGAATCATTTTTCAGCCAAAGTAAAGGTGCTATGAAAAAAAATTCAAGGAATGAAACTCTGCTACCATAACTACTAAACGGAGAAATGAGAAGTCGACACCGTGAAAATTGTACATCTTGAAATTCTGTTTCTCCCAAGAACTATTAGCTTTGTTCTAGGGGCCCTAGGGGCTTAGTTTTTGAGATTTTGCAGTCTAAATGTTTTCTTTTCTATTTCAAAATCATCGGTCTTATAAATGGGCTTTCCTGATTTAAATCTTTATAAGTTGGCTTTATACTCGCAATTAATTTTTTTTTCACATTGTAAGCAACCAAATCGATTCCAAAATGAAATTTTTATCAAAAGCCAAGAGAAATGTTCAACTGTGTGAGAAATTCCCAATCAATTTTTCCAAAATTAATTTTACCTCCAAACGAAATACGATGCTTTGTTCAAAAATATGTAAAAGTAATATCAATCCTACTTCAGGTAAAACCCTCCCTATCCTAATATTACAAAAGACCACCAACATATTTCCCTTCTAATAATTTCATTTTCCATGCCATATACAAAATAAAGCCACACCACCATTCGAGATTCGATACATCAAAAAAAAGACATTTCCAAGCTAGAACATCGTGTCCTCCGTAGAACATCATCTTCGATCCATTAAACTAATTCGTCGACCATCTGATATAAAAAAGTGCTCTTTATCGAGCACTTTAACTCTGTATGGGAAAACGTTCAAAATTCAGTTTTTTCATTCTTTTTTTCTCCCCTAGAACGAAAAACTGCCTACGATACTCGATCATATTACACGCAAAACGACTACGCGCCAATTTAATCAAACTGTACGGTTATTTCGATCCAAACGCTTAAAAAAAAGTTTGCTATAAAAGCTTTAAACTCTCGAAAGCGCGAATATGGAAAAATGGATTTCGCTTTTTCGCAGGGTCTCCATTACCTATTCCGACGTAGGCGTTTTTCACCTCGTTCCTTTCCAGACCGCACGTTGTGGTTTTCCCCGTACACTTACCTACGTATACCTAAACCCAACACTTGAAATAAAATCACCTCGCTCGAATAATCACCCCTTTCTAAAATAATCTCCGAATTCCCCGCGTCGTTTTTTTTTTCTTTCTTCAAACCAAACAAAAATCACGTCGAGAGTTCGTAGGTATCAAAACGATGAAAATGAGGCGAAATCTTCACATCTCTGACACGCCAAAGCCGTGCGAAACTTTGCGGAAAATTTTCCAACCAAGAGTGCAATGTGCTGTGCACACGCTCCACTGGGTACCTGCGACTATGTGGCGTAATGCTAAAGGTGTAAAGGCAAAAAGAGTATTATGATAGTTGGCTAACTATGTAGTCTGTGTGGTTCAAAGAGTATCTTGTGTGTTTCGTTTACAAGGTGATTTTAATGACGAAAAGATGTTCGCGTAATTAACAGCGAAAACTTTATTTTAGCTCGGATTTAACAAACTTTATTTTAGCTCGAATTTACCAAACTTTAATGGCGAATGTTTGACGCTACCGAGCCGCGCCCGACACGAATTTTACCATCTTTTGTATCGAAACGAACACGTCGTTCGTCCGAGTCGTTCACCTAGTGTTTCAAAGATGCGATTACGTTGCCACCAAATTACCCCCAAAAGTTGAAAATATCAAAAGAATAGTTCATAAATCACCTCAATCAACTCGTACCGTCTAGAGTCAAATTAGGTACGTGTCGAGCCATCTCACTCGTGTCATTTTAAAATAATTTTATATAAAAGTCAATACAGGGTGTTCTGGTAGCAGTTTACCGTCTTCAAACCAAAGATGCAGCTACCCAAATTACATAAGTGTGTGTATGCTTGTCGGCTTGAAGATTTGAAGGGGCAAAGTTATGCATTAGTCCTGGTAGATATTTCAAAACGTCGTAGCTCCGCTGATTATATAGATAGGCAAATCGTTTTGGATCTTTCTTGTAGAACTTTTCAAGCTCTACAAAATGAGTTATATTCATTTTTTGTCTAACTCTGGAGTTGAAGGAGCTACAATGATTTGAAAATTCCTTCAATTTTAAAATTATGCAAAATTTTGTAAGCGTCATTTTTTGTTGAGCTTTTTGAGCTCTATAAAATCAGGTAATAATTTTTTAGCATAACTCTAAAATTGAAGGGGCTATACCCATTAAAAAGTTGAATAGTGACGTTATTTTCTCAAAATTCAATTTTTTCTTTTCAAAAAATTTTCAAAATCGGTCTCTCGTGTTTTCAATTTTGGAGTTAAGCAAAAAATTATAACTTTGCACCTTCAAATCCTGGGGTCGGCAAACATGCATACACTAATGTAGTGTGGGTAGCTGCATCTGTGGTTTGAAGGCGGTGCACTGTTACCGGAACACTCCGTATACGAACCAATTTTTAAGGAAAATATTCGAAAACCGAGTCGTTTCGACATCCCTCCTGGAACTTATTACAGAATAAAAGCCAACTTCCGCCACCGAATAAAATATGAAAATATTAAAAAGCTAAACCGAGTTATTTATTAGGAAATAAATTTTTATTAAATTTTCTTTTCGAGATCATACGTACGTATACGTAATAAAGAATATAAAAATGAAAATTTTACAACTAGCTGTTTCTTCGTTCATTGAAATTCTTGCGTTAGAGGTACTAAGGGTATTTCTGTAAGTACCTACGTGAAATTCTATTATACATATGTGCTAAATGCACCTCGATATGACATTTATGCGTTACGTTCTCCTTTTTCACACGAATAAAAAAGACGATTTCCGGCATTTTAACAGGAAGACGACGGTAATTCTCTCATTCGATTCGGTGGTAGTTTTTCCATAGCGTCGGTTTTGTTTCGAGTATGTGTTTATTTGGTATATACTCGTATTAGATGAAAGGTGTTTTTGACACATCGACGATGTCGATATTGTGGAAGCAGCGGGAGTTTGAGGTGGGCGAGAATCCGCGCACATAATGTAAATAATCCGACGTTCGACATAAAAGGCGTCTTTAAAAGAGAGTAATATTTATTCGCATACGCAAATATAACTTACGTACGTCTTTCTTGGCGGCGCTGCGGTTATGTTTTGAATAAATATTATCACATAGTCGTCGATGAAAGGGAAAACTTGAGCTTCGTCGAGAAGAACGGTGGCTTTTTAAATGGCATCGGCGGTTTGTAGCGTGTTGAACGAAGTGTAGGTAATTCGAGCCGGGTGAAAATTTATTTTCACTTTCGGATGGAAATCGAGATGAGACTGGAAATGTATACTCGTACGAGTGAAATGAAAATAATAAGATGAGATGTGAGTTTTTATGTTAGAGGAGTCGGTTAGATCCACTTTGATGATCGAAATTAACTGATGGATGACAGAATTACTTGATCAAATCAACATTAATACGAATGTTGCTTCAGTATTACCCAGTCAACATCAACTTCAACTAACATACGATCAATATTTTTTAACCAATATCTCAGCTCGGCATTATTTCATATTTCTCTGATCAATATCAACATATGTTGATTCAACACTAATGTGACAACTCTGGATTTTCACAAGCATCGACATTCAATCAATTTCAATATTCAACAGATGTATTCAACATTTCATGTCCAACATCAACAGATACGTATTGATTCAACATTTTTTGACCTACCTCAACAGATGTTGTTTGATTATTACCTAGTCAATTTCGACAGTTGTCAACAGATTTCGATTCCACATTACCAAATGAATAGTACCAAACATTGAATTCAAATTATTCAAACTTTTTCTGATCAACATCATTAGATGAAAGATAATTGATCAACAATATCCTGAGCCCAACAACTTTTTGATATGTTCAGCCAACATCAATAGATGTTTATCAAACAGCAATCCGTCAATTCCAGTATTCAACGTGTATCAATTCAACATTTTCTTATCAAAATCAACTTATGTTGTTTCAACATTATCCAGTCAACTTCAGCCGTCAACAAATGTTAATTCAACAATTGACAAATTTTGATCAATAAATGTTGATTCAACAGTCAACAAATGTTGATCAATAAATGTTGATTCAACAGTCAACAAATGTTGATTCAAAATTACCAAATTAACCTCAGCCATTACTTTTTGAAGTAACTTCTTCGACATCGACTTTGAACATTACACAATCAGCTTCGTTTACTGATAATGATAAACCTATGTATCAAATGATGAACTTCAACTTCAGTCGATATTTCTGCAACCTTATTCAACATTACTTCAATATTAACTGAACTAACTTTGTAAACTTTGAATGAAGTAGCTTCTGCTTTAACTGACCACCAACCAATTTATGTAGATATCAGTTCACCGAATTATTTAGCTACACATATATTTTAAATTAGTACACCTACTTAATTTTTAAATTTCATAATTATTCTTGCCACTCGACAACAATCTAACCCTCTCTTTGTTCAATAGGCGGCACTAGCGTAGCCGGAGACTCGATAGAAGAACGCCGATCCACGAACTCGATCGAACAACTATCTTCATACAACTCGCAAGACAATCTGCTACTGGAACGTCTGCGACCTCTAAACCGATCTCACCATCCGCCCGACCTGCTGGCATTCCCGAATCGCCGAACCCAAGGATCTCCGGCCGGCAGCGTGGTCTCCAACGACCCGGACAACACCCGTTTCCGCGCCATTCACTCCCCAGTTCGCAGCCCAATCTACCAAATGCACCAATACGCTCCTTCATACGAGACGCTGCCCTATTCGCGAACCCAATCGCCATTCAGTCCCACGTCGCTGACGCCGGTCATCCAGCATCGGCAAGGCTACGTGACGATACCGCGACGTCCTCGGGTACCGAGCTGGTCGAGTGCTCCGACGCCCACAATCGAAGAAGCCCTCACCAAAGCCGAACCCGTATACGATAATCTGGGTCCTCGTACTACCGCCGATGGCAGTTCGGTGCTGTCGTTGACTCGCAAAGTGGCCGAATCGTCGCCCGGAATGCGAACTCGACCTCTACCTCCGGCCCCACTCTACAGCAGCCACACGTTACCGCATAAGAGTAAATTGAACCACGTTTATTTGGCCATACGCGAAAACGAAGAGCCTCAGTTCAGACCAGTCGCCCAAAACGGCACCCCCACCGGAACCGAGAACCGAGGCGTAATTAGACCTTTGCCTTTGCAGTTTTCGCCGTCCAGCGAAACGCCCCCAGTTCATGATAAAAAACGAGCCAGTTGGGCGACCAGACAAGTTCCCGAGACCGGTACTTTGAAAAAGACCACTTCAAGTGACCTGTCTCCGACCAAGAGTACCGCCACACCGGCCCAATCCACCGCCACAACCAACGGTACACCAACCAGGTCTCAAAAAGTTCCTCCGAAGCCACCGCCCAAGCCAAAGAAAAACGGACCGTTGTTCGAAGACGAAGGAGAAGATGGTACGGAAGTTTGATAAAACCGTATCACTGTCTAAGTGTATTTTCGCCACTGTCGAGCAAACGATCCGCGTCCCAAACTAGCCCACGCATTCGAAGGCACTGGGATGAACCCGAGTGCCGGAGAGTGCTCAAAATTGGGGGCCGAAATCACCCCCGAACGAGTTCTGGTCTCGATAAAATCCACGAACCGTCCAATTTGTCACAAAGTCTTCTGCTCCGGACGCAGATCGTTTCTTCAAATGTTAAAGACTGTTCTCTTCGGTCCTCTCGTGATTACATTTAAGTCAATTATTTTTATCTAGACCTTATATAGGTACTTTTTTTACTCATGTTGTTTCGTTCGTTCGTTTTTTTTTCTTTGTTTAGTAGTTAATGTGACCTCCCCTGCCCCATACTTTCCCCTTGTTGTAAATATGCCAATTTTTTTTTACTGGAGCAATCGGTTGTTAAGAGATTATTTTAAGCGACTTTCGTTCGATATGTAACTTTTCTTGCCTTATGTCTTTCAGATGTAAAATTTTACTAGATACGATTTCAAATCTAAACCTATTATTCTCATAGATTTACTTAATAGTAAGATTAATTAACGTGGGGGGTTTCCATATTAATGGGTTCCCAATCCGTAGATAATATTTATGGAATCTTGATTTATATTAAATTAACGACCCCATTCGATCTATGGCTATTTTCCTAATTTATGACCCATTAAATGATGAAAAATAGTTTAAGATGAAGTTTTTTCCATATTGCTGTTCATTTCGATAACGTTAATTTGCTTATTATTGAGATGATTTCGAACAAAATGCCCCCTCTTCTCTCTCTCTCTCTCTCTTTGTTGTAATTATGTATCAGTTATATCGAAACGAACGCTTTGAATTTATTTTTTAAGTTCCTATTATAAGTGTAAGGCTACAACGAGTAAAATTGAGTAGTTATTCTGATCGGTGATATACCTATTTTCAACCGAGCTTTAGACAAGTTAACCGATTGAATACGTATGTATGTTTAGATTTATCTAATTATTACTGAAATATTGATTGTTTCGAGTAAAGAAATGTGTAATTTCAATGTTTATATAAATTTGTGGTTTGCAAACGAATAAGAATTATGTATTTAATTAGAATGAAAATATTCGTGTGGTACGAAATACCTACGAAATATTTCAAGTACTACAATTTAGTTACCAAATTGTATTTTTTTTTTTTTTTTTTTTTTTTTAAATTGAAAATTCTCAGTTTTCTTTGCGTTGGAATTTTTTTGTACTCTTTGATGAGAGTCATTCTATTGGCATGTAGTTTTATTTATTGTTTTTTGTTTGATATTTTTTTTACATAATTTTTGTTTTTTTGTTTAGTTGATCGTTACTTCGATAAATGTACTGGTTTGCGACGAATTACTCATTTTGTGCTGGAATTTATCCCAAAATTGTTGTCTATTTTTATTTTTATGCATTTGATTTTTTTAAAGTGTTTTTTGGGATTATATCGAGTTACATGGGTTGTGCTTTCGATGGTTGAAGAATTATTTCGACTGTTTAAATGATGAATTGAATTTAAATAGTTCGAATATGTGATTCGAAGCATGAGAATATCTCTAAGTACATAATATTGAAAATGTTTCATTAGAATTTGTTGCAAATTGGTATATTTACTCTATTCCATGTTCTGTTTCATATTATATTCCATTTCATTAATTTTAGTAAACTTCACCCATGCTCAGGAAAGATATTTTATGGCGTTACTGCGATTTCTGAGTCGTGCTTAAGGCAAATCAGCTGTTTTAGACCTTTGGGGTTGGTGGAATTGAATTCCTTGGAATTTCTTGATTCGGAAATTGTTGTTTTGAAAATTTTTTTATTGCAAAATGGCGGCAAAAAAATGTAAAAAATATTGAAAAAAATATAAATGAATTCCATTGAAAAAATGCTTTTAATAGAGTTTTATTTTGCTGTGAAGTTACTTCACAAAAAAAAAGGACTCGTGTGATTCGACTCAACGTTTTACAAAACATAGAATTTCTGAAATGATTTAGAGGTCAAAATTCAAAAAATTAATTTTTTTCTGTAAAATAACTTAAAAAAATAACTTGGAGAAAAGGGCCAAAAAACATACATTTTGATACCTTGCTAGATAACATTGAAAATTTTCTAATTTTGATCCCAATCTCACTCTGCGAAGAATTATTTTGAGTTTTTGTGCAAAAATTTTCTCAGAGACGAATTCCAGGGTCAAGATACGTACATGTAGACATTTAGCTCGAAATTTTCATTGAATTTTGAGTCGAGCTTCGTCCTTATTTGATCCTTTTTTGATTTTTTCATGTGAAATAAAAACATTCGTTTCGATATTTTGCTCGGTAGTGTAGAAAAATTTTGAATTTTTGTCAGGTTTTCAATTTGGGGTTGAAATAACCCGAGAAATAATTCAAGGACTGCAGAAACCTCCTTTGGAGTCGCTTTTTCAATATTTTTTTTAAATAATTAATTTTGTACTTTTTTAAAAATTATTTTTAATTTTTTTTGGGTACCAACTTGCAACTAAATTCGACTATTCTGTTCAGGAGGTAGAAAAAATTTCAAAAATACCATTTCGTCAATAAATCCAATTCTACTTACTCTGAAACTGTAATTCAACTGGTTTTTTTTGGTACGACTTTCAAATCGAGATAACACTTTGAGTAGTCCTCCCTGTATTTTTATTTGCTTTGTTTTTTTTTGTTTTTTGTTTTGTTTTTCTCATATGTAAAATTATATATGTATATTTTCAATTACCTATCGTAGCTATTAATATGTATGTAAATGTTTTATTCTATTTGAATTTTTTTTTAAATGAATGTATTTATTTTTTTATTCGTGTTAACCTTGCCTATTTGTGTTGTGAAATTTTTTATTTTATTATATAAATATTTTCGCGTATAAATGCTTACGTAAGCGAATGGTTTGACATAATTTTGTATTTAGGGACCAGATTGCTCTTTGAAAAGACAGTTCTACATACGTGCTTATGTATTTGTATTTAATGAATTATAAATATGAGAAAAACATGTTTACTTTTATGTATAAATATCGACTTACTTTGTAAGGAAATTTTTTTGACTGGATTGTATAGTACGTATTTTGTATTCTCGTGTTGAAAATATAAAAATATATTTTTTTATTCAACCTTTTTTTTCGTCGGGTTTTTAGTCTTTTGATTTGTAATTTTTAACCAGTTAAATTGATTGTTTCAGAAAATTTGTTTCATACTTTTTGCTAAAAAAAATGGGGGAAAGGGAAAACATTGAAATCGTATATAAGTAAAAAATATGTCATCTGATTATCAGTTTTTAAAAAAAAATGAAATAAATGAAGAGGAATGTTGTAAATTACTCATGTGCAACACCTGTGAAGCAAATATCAATAAAGAACGCTACTAATAATTGCACATTGACGTAAAAAAAAACTAAAAAATTGAAAAATATGAAAAATTCTGCCTTCGAAAAATATGATATGCCACCTCACTAATATAAAAAAAAGAGAAAAAAAAGAGAAAATTTTTGCCTTAAAAAATACGATAATATGCTACCTTGATGACGTAAAAAACAAAAAAATGAAAAAAGTTCTGCCTTCAAAGATACTGGAAATAAATGCAAAAAATTACTTACCATCGATACGCGGACCTAAAACTCGATTGTGCAAAAAAATTTATTTACCGAGGGCCTAAGATTAGATTCAAATTCTTGATGGCACAGACCTAAGAATACTAGATTGGATACACGGAGTGGAATTTCGATTGAATTTCTAACACCGTTGCATAATCGAATCCTCTGAAGGAAGAGTTTTTATTTCGTTTAAATTAACATTTGTTTCCATCTCTCTCATTTCTTATGTCAATGAGGTTGCATATTGTATTTTTCGAAACTAGAATTTTTCTTTTTTTTCAATTTTTTTGTTTTTTTTCTCTTTGTTCGTCATTCAGGTAGCATGGCCTATCGTACTTTTAGAAGGCACAAATTTCTTCTTTTTTTTCAATTTTTTTGGTTTTTTATGCCATTGAGGTAGCATATCGTATTTTTTGAAGGTTAAATTTGTAATTTTTTTTATTAGTATAGGATATGTTTTTGCAATGGCCAAACTGACGAAAAATGTAACGAAATTCCATTACGCCGACTTTTATACATTTTCTCAAATTTTTTTGGACTTATGGAAATGTTCAGATTTCCAGTGGCTTTTTGGACATGGAAAATTTTAAAGATAATGCTTACTTTTAGGCATTTTGTCTTGTCAGATAAACATTTAAAACTTTTTGAACTTGAAAAGTTTTAGAAATCAATCCATGAATAACTCTTGGTGTCTACTATTCCTGCAAGTTTGAAAAAATTGGTGAGATGTCGAGCTAAAAAATTTTAATGGCGGTTTCAAACCATAAAGATTCACTTTCACTATATGATTAAAAATTTGGTGCTGGGGCCAAATCAACCTCATAAGCCCGGCTGTCATTTTTCCATCATTGTTCATGCTGAACTTCATAAGTTATGTTTGTGCGTTTGTTCTTAATTCTAGAAAAATTTTCAGTGTAGCAATTTCTGAAAAACCAAAACGTAAAATGCCCAACATTCGATGGTCTGACGAACTTCACTATTTGATTGGTTCTAAATTATATCTAACCCAATTTCACCAATTTTATGAGTTTATTTTTTCGAAACTTGGTCAACCAGGAACAGGTTCTCGATCATGTTGCCTTTGGTATGGTACAATCGTCGACGAATATATCGCTCATTGTCCTCGGCAATGATGACTGATAACGAGGATAATGCCAATTTATCGGGTGATTGCCTATCAGAAATAAACGGAAATATTTTATCGAAAACTATTATCACAGTGTATGAATGGCCTAATTTACTTATGTTCTCGTGGCTCATTAATATGTTCAGTTTCCTTCCGGGTGCCCAAGAATATTTGACAGTTCCATGACATTTTTAAAAATAATATTGATTTCATTTTTGAGTGCAAACTTGATTTTAAGTTTTGAAAATCGTTTGGGCACATGATGAAGGTAGAACGTGGATTGTTATTTTCTGTATGTTTGATTGGTCAGGTAAGTACCTACTGTAATGTACTTTTTATGTAAAATTGAACAATTCTTTCTACGAGAAAATAATTTCAACATTTAGATGTGCCATTATTCATTTTTGAAATCAAGTCACAATAGAGAAGATGAACCTTTTGAATATACCTTGGAAGAAATTAAACGAGATGTAGGTACCTATTTGAATCATCTAGCTATTTACTTTTCCATCAATTTTGTTACGATTTGTTTCTTCTAGGAAAACATTTGCAAAAATGAGGAGTTTTCGTGTGATGGTGATCAATGCAAAAATATAACTGTACGGTGTAATACTATTGAAGATTGCCAAGATGGAACTGATGAATTAAGTTGTGGTAACTTGGTTCTCTTTTATTTTCTTAGGCCTTTTTTAAAAATAAGATTTAGAATTTTATTAAAAAAGTGAATTCGTTGTTTGTCTGACAAAATGTCTAAAAGTAGCATTATCCCTGAAATTTTCTATGTTCAAGAAATCAATGAAAATCTAAAAATTTTTCCAAGTCCAAAAAAATGTGACAAAATGTCTAAAAGTAAGCGTTACTTTAGAATTTTCCAAGTTAAAGAATTATGTTCGACTAAATGTCTAAAAGTTAGAGTGAATTCTAAAAATTTTCAAGTCAAAAAAGTCTGAAGTGTTTGTCTGACAACTCTAAAATTTTCCAACGCAAATAAACCAAGTAGAAATCTTAAAATTTTTCCAAGTTCGAAAATGTCTGAAGGTCGGCATTATCTCCTCAAGAGCCTTTCCTGGTAAGATGGTTAAATTCGCACCCGACCCGATCGGGACAAAAATCCCCCAAAATGTTAGGGCAATGAAATCAACAAAACCGAATACGTGTGGAAATTCTTCACAAAAAATAGAGTTTTTCAAAATTGTGATTATGTTACAAAATATCGACTTTCAAGCACTTGAAATGACAGAAAATCAATGAAAAACGTGTTTTTTGTTAGTTTTGAGCATTT
>FIZU01040598.1:0-14825 GCA_900064475.1 Pseudococcus longispinus | reverse complement strand
TCGATTTTCGGTGATTTTTTTTTTTTTTTTTTTTAAAAAAAAATTCCCCCCCCCCCCCCCCCAAAAACGACGACTTAAATTCGGGCTGTTGCGTCTGAAGCGGTGCAGAAATTTTGAGGTAGGCGGAGGAATGGTGAGATGACCTTGAAAGTACGCTACGATAAGCGTTTCTATCTAGTCTCACTCTTTATGGCAACAACCAACCCAACGGTACAGCAAATTTCCCTATACGTAGATTTTAACGAGGTCGGACGCGACCCCGACGACGACGCCATGCCGCTGACCTAGCTCGTGGCATTTAGAGAGTACTATTGCAGCTGGCGCTGGCAAAGGGGTGGCAAATCTTCTTCGACGCGTGAAAATAAAAACGAAAATACTCGTATATCACGGCTAAAGTACCCAACTTGGACATATTCGGTTCTCATTAAATCCGTACTAAAGCTCGTATTCCATACACCTCGCCATACTCGACTCGATTCGTCTCTTGAAACACGCCGCAAAATATTCCTTCGTGTTGCGCCCGCCTGCGCCACTGCCACTGGTCGACACATACTAAATTTCAATCCTCTCAGGGATCGCTTCACCGCCCGCATAATTATACCGGACCAGCGTTTCGCTTTCGGGTTCGCGGAATTTCGCTGGATCGAGTTTTTTCACAAGAAACTTCCGTCGTTGAGTCGATTTTTGTACGTTTTGTGCAATTGAACTGGAAACTGGAGGTATCAAGTAGCTTGAAAGGTGACCTCAGTTCGATGTTCGATGAGAGCGAGGTGTCTGGAGGTAGAAAGTGCTGCTGAAAGAGTTTCCTCAATGCGTCCTTTAATGGTATGGGAGGGAAAAGAGAGGCGAGAAATATTCAAATTTGCAACAAAAAAAATCTTGAAATTCAGGTCCTATGATTTTGAAATCAACTTATGTTGCAAGAAATGTTGCAAAAAATTTGTATTCGTAACAATATTGTAACAACATTTTGACAGTATTTCTGTAATGTCATGATATTGATGTAGTTGTGTTGAGGCAGTGTTGTAGCAATATTGTATCAAATGTTGATGCAACATTGCAGTAGTGATGTAGTAGTGTTGAAGCAATATTGGAGCAATGTTGAGATAGCGTTGAAGCAATATTGAAGCAATGTTATAGCAATATTGAAGAAATGTTGTAACAATATTGAAGTAATGTTGTAACAATATTGAGGCAATGTTGTAACAATATTGAGGCAATGTTGCAGCAATATTGAGGCAATGTTGTAACAATATTGGGGCAATGTTGTAACAATATTGGGGCAATGTTGTAACAATATTGTTGCAATGTTGTAACAATATTGAGGTGTTGTTGTAGCAATATGAGGGGGCAATGTTGTAGCAACATTGAGGCGATATTGTAACAATATTGGGACAATGTTGTAGCAATATTGAGGCAGTGTTGTAGCAATATTGTATCAAATGTTGATGCAACATTGCAGTAGTGATGTAGTAGTGTTGAAGCAGTTTTGTAGCAATATTGCAGTAGTGTTGAGGATATGTTGTAGCGATAATATGGTAGCAAAGATGTAGGGGTATTAAGTCAATATTGATTGTCTAACAGGTGTTCAAAAGGGCCGAAAAGGTCCTCCATTTTACAAAGGGTACTAAAAATCAGAAAAGTCGTAAAAGAGTACTGAATTCAGCTCAAATGTTCTTCTTTTTCATTGAAATTTTATTATAAATTCTTTTTTTTTCAATTAGTCATTTTGAAGAAATTTCAGCTTTTGAATGTTTTTTTATGGAAAAATTTTCACCTCAGTGAATGTCGAAATTTTTTTTAGAAATGAGTAAATTTTAATTTTCCCCGTCCCAAATTTGAAAATTTTAAAACATTTACTGGTGAAAAGAAACATTTTGGGGAAAAATTGTCAAAATCAGTCCATTAGAAGGAACTGAGAACTGACAAAATATCAAAAGCGGGTTTTTCAAAAATATTCCAATACGTATGTGTGCAAATTGTGGGGAAGAAATGCTCATAAATTTGAAACTGCTGAATTTTGATTTGGAAGTATTGGCAATGATGTAGTAGTGTTGAGGGAATGTAGTAGCAATAATGTAGCATTGTTGAGGCAATGTTGTAGAAATATTGTGACAGTGTTGGGTCAATATTGTAGCAATGTTGTAGTAATATTGAGGCAATGTAGTAGTTATGTTGATGCAATGTTGAGGCAAGGTTGTTGCAATGTTGTAGTTGTGTTGAGGTAATGTTGTGGTTGTGTTGATGCAATGTTGCAATAGTGTTGAGGCAGTGTTGTACCACCATTGTGGCAGTGTTGAGGCAATATTGTGGCAGTGTTGAGGCAATATTGTGGCAGTGTTGTGTCAATGTTCTAGTTGTGTTGAGGGAATGTTGTGGTGGTGTTGATGCAATGTTATGCCAATATTGTTGCAGTGTTGAGGCAATATTGTAGTAAAGTTGCGTCAATATGGTAACAATGTTGTAGCAATATTGAGGCAATGTTGTAGTTATGTTGATGCAATGTTGAGACAATACTGTGTCAATGTTGAATCAATTTGTAGCAGTGTTGTTTCAATGTTGTTGCAATGTTGCAGTAGTGTTGAGTCAGTGTTGTACCACCATTGTGGCAGTGTTGAGGCAATATTGTGGCAGTGTTGTGTCAATGTTCTAGTTGTGTTGAGGGAATGTTGTGCCAATATTGTTGCAGTGTTGAGGCAATATTGTAGCAATGTTGTAGCAATATTGAGGCAATGTTGTAGTAATGTTGATGCAATGTTGTTACAATGTTGATGCAATGTTGTTACAATGTTGTAGTTGTGTTGAGGGAATGTTGTGGTGGTGTTGATGCAATGTTGTAGTTGTATTGAGGTCTTTTGTGGTGGTGTTAAAACAATGTTGTATCAATGTTGAGGTGATGTTGTAGCAATGTTGCGACAACATTTTAACAACTTTTCTTCAATTTTATGATAACTTTCCATTAGTGTTGCAACAAAGTGGTAACAACGTTTTGACAATGTTTCAGTAGTGTTGTGACAATGTTTTGGTAACACTACGTCGACGTTGTAGCGGTGATATGTTAATAATGTTATGGCAACGTTATTGCAACATTAATGTAGCCATGTTAAGTTTTGACAGTGTTGTTGTGAAATGGTAGTTTGTGTTATTGTGGCAATTGTGGCCAAACTGTTGCAGTGTTGTCGTAAAAGGTGCAGAAAATTATGAAATTATGAAAGGCAATTTGTATGCCATACCTTGAAGAAATTTTTGTGGCAAAAAATGAAACATTTTTTTCTATTCACTTCATTTTCAAGTTGATACCAAAAATGACTGGAATAGTTGTCAAATTTTAGGTATCAAGCCTTTCATTAAGACAAAGCTAAGACAGTATGCGGCTTTTGAATTGAATTTCTACTTAAGCATTGCAACTATGCGGTATATAAGGAGATCGTTAATTAAAATTTTTAGCCCGGCTCGACCTTGTCGCTAATTTGTTCGACCCAAGGGCCATTTTCGCTTCTTCGTTTACACCGTTATACGTAATACGTCGTAAATCACGATAAAAATAACCTCAACATGATATTATGGGCGTGCATTTGTGCGATTTCAAATACCTCCGTAAGGGCTCGCGCTGGACGAGGCGACGTTCACAGGGTGATTTTTTCGCACTATGTACACAACACATTATTGTCGCGTATACTCGTCGTATACTACAATACGTAGTGTACACACGAGGACGCGATAATGAGCTCGTTAACGACGACATAGACGACGACGATGACATCGAGTGAAGTATAAAGGAAAGAGAAACGTGCGAAAGTTAAAGGCACCGACGACTAATAGAGGTGCGGGCTCCGAAGGTGATTGTACACTCTGCAATGTTTATATTTTGAATTTAGCTCTCCATCGATTGGTTTTATAAATACGTCGAGTGTTCTAAAAATACACCAAATAGGTAGATATATGTACTGTGTGTACCTAATCGAAAGGGAAAAAAATTGGTACGAGATATATACTAGGTACCTACTTTTATACTTACCATATTTCGGTTACGTACTCGGATCGATATAAACTGGAAATTTGTCAGGAATATGTAGGTACCAGGAATGAATAGGTAGACACAATAACGTATGTACGATATTTAGGAAAAATTTACACGACGACGAAGGTAGGCGTACTTGGAGCTATTACGGCCGTTAAACAGCGCGGGAAAATTTCGTCATTTTTGCGCCAGGCCGCGGCCGGGGTCTGGTTGTGCGAGAACCTTGAAAAGAAAAAACAGATGTTTCGTCGACTGTTGTTGTTCGCGTTTTTTTTCCATATCGTGTTTTCTTTACTTTTTTCTTCGTTCCCTCTCGCCCAATTTTTTTCCCAGTTTTGTTCGCCGTATTTATGCTTTTTATTATTATTATTTTTTTAACGTGCTTATATTACTCGATGTTGCCCAAGACGCGAATGTAAGGTTTGCCCTCTTCGCTTCGCTCGTTCCGCGATGCTCTGCAGTGTGCAGTGTACTCCCCCTGTCTTGTTTTTAGAGCGGCGTGTAATACTAATATTGCGTGCATAATGTAACCAAGGCGCCACGACGATGTCGAGAGGCAAAACAGGAGGTGATTAAAACAACGCGCGTAGATGACACCTGTTTGTAAAGAATATCGTATATTTAAGGTGGTTTTCCTACGACGTCGTCGTAATAGGTGCCTGAAATCTGATACATATGTATGTGTACTTAAACCTATTACCTACTTACATATGTATACGTAGTGAAGTGTACTTGTACGTATGCAGTCAGCTGGTACACCGGAATATTGGTACATTGTATGGGTATAATATGACAAAGTTATGACGAGTATTTGTGGAAAATTCGACGTTAATTTGTCGTTCGTATGAGCTGCGGTGGAGTAGAAAAG
The DNA here is from genome assembly GCA_900064475.1 of Pseudococcus longispinus. NCBI lineage: Eukaryota > Metazoa > Arthropoda > Insecta > Hemiptera > Pseudococcidae > Pseudococcus > Pseudococcus longispinus. The sequence continues at coordinate 9,936 of FIZU01040598.1, read as the reverse complement.
GGGACTATTAGTGCAGTGCAGAGAGGTCGCTCGTATATGTGACGAGAAGTGCTTAAGTTAATACATTACCACATTAGTAAAACGAGTCGTGTGTAATGCCTTGTTCGATGCTCGCCTATGTATGCATCAGGTACCATTATACCATAATTATTGCGAATAATTATGTGCACGAGGAGTTTCGTCGACCGCAGCGAGGTTTATAGGGTGTTTAGCAAATGGAGAGACGTGATTTGTGAAGAGCTTTTATGAAAAAATCAATCATTGAACATAGTAGATGTTTATATCGACGAAGGAGACGTGAATTTTATTTCTGATGTCGATTTTCGAACTTTCCAGAAATCGTTTTTTAGATTTTGAAGGTACCAATTGTGGCCCTGGTCAAGGAATAATTCATAATTTTTAAGAATTCGAATGGTAGTCAGATGTTTTTTTGAAAAAATAATTCAGAGGGAGCAAAATTTCTCGAAAAGTCGAAGAAATACTTCACGAAGGATGAAGAAGAACCCAGTGCCCACCATTTGAAATTTTTTCGATCTATTCTGATTCGAATTAGGGCCCTACCTCATATTAAGTTTAAAAAATCTTTCAAATTAAAAAATGGAAAAACTTTGGCTCTCTGGTTCCTATCTGTATTTCCTTTTCCTAGATTGAATTTCAAACTATACGAGTATTTGCTTTACACCTTTAAATTTATTAATTATGCATTTCCTCTCGAGATACCTTCGAACCGAATCGTATTACGCGAGGGTACCTTTTTGTGGTATGCTTTGACGATAGAAGATGAATATCTAAACAGCCTAGTTCAATTTAAACGACGATTTTTTGAAACCATGTTGAGTTCGTTATACATTATTCGTATCGAAGGTGTGATTTTCGGAGCGTTGGGTATCGTTTGTAGATGTTATGAAGAGATTACATCGTGGAACTTTGGCTATCGAAAGTTTGACCTGTAAGCATGCTCGACTCGATTTTCGAAATTGCTTTGATTTTTTATTTTCGAATTTGGTTTTTTATCGATTTTTTTTTATCAATTTCGGTTTTGTAGGAATCTACAACTTTTCAGTTTTGTTGAATTTTTATAGTTTTTCTTAATTTTTTCCATCGGTTTCCCCAAGGTTGGAACCGATCTGGATCAATGATCAAGGATCAAGTATGGTGGTTTAAAGAAATGAAAATTATTCGGATCACGAATCTAGATTCGCGATGTGTGATCCAGATCTTTTTCATAATTAATCTTCTCGGCTTCTTTGAAGTTTTAAATTGATTTTTGCACTATCACCGATGAAAATTTCTTCATTATTTGGATTTGAAATGAGTAAAATTTTAAAATTATTGACGCAATTTTATTTTAATCAGTTACTTTGGTCTTCAATCGCTTTTTTTCACATTTTTTTGTATTTTTATCCTATTTTTTTTGGACCTGCAAAGATTAGACCCTACCAAGAGTAGTGAAAAAATTATTAATTTTTAAAACTAGGTAATAGAAATTCTGAAAAAACAGTAAATTTTGTAAAAATTTCATTAAAAGTGGTGAAAAAAATTTTAAAAGTGGAAACAAAAACGACCAAAGGTGAAAATTGAAATTGAAAAAATTTGAAAATTTCAGTTTTGAATGCCATTTTTTGCAAAAAAAAATCGTCCTCGCTTCTCTCAGGTTTAATAAGTTTACTTCTCGTAATAAAATACTGGTTATTTTTCAAAATTTCACATAAAATTACAAATTTTTTGTTCAAACACGTCGCCATTTGAATCAGTTGAATCAATAGCGTATTTAGGAGGGTTCAAGGGGTTTAGACACTGTTTTGAACGACCAAGGTGTCTAACAGGTCATAAAGTCATGAAAAGTCATCATTTTGGTAGGTGGGTCATGAAAGTCATGAAAAAGTCATGATTTCAGCTCGAAAGTCGTGAATTAAAATTGTCGATAATTTCATTAAAAAATGTCGAGATTTTCATTAAAAATTGCAAAAATATGATAAAAATGGCCAAAAAATCATTTAATTTATCGGAAATTATGACTAAAATTGTCAAAATTTTCACAAAAATTGAAAAAAAAATTCAGCTCGAAATTGACTTTTGAAAAACGAAATTTATAAAAAAATTTCTTTTAAATATTAAAATTTTTCCATTATTTCAATTTTTTTACATAGTAAAAAAATATTTTTAATAGAGGGGAGTGCCATTTTTGTGTCCAGGGTTAGAAAACTGCGTTAAAAAAAGGCCATGAAAAAAGTCATGAAAAAGTCATGAATTTGGCTCAGAACATTTTGTTAGACACCCTGAGTCGACTGAAATGTTGGAAAAAATTATGAATTTTCATCTTTTCAATGCCTTTTTTTGCAAAAAAAATTTCAGTATGGTACATTTGCTTAGTTTAATCAAATAATGGATAGTTTTCAAGATTTTACATAAATTAGTTTTTTCTGTCCACCCCCTCCCCTCTCAACCCCTTAAATGTTTGACTAAGTTAAGTAAATAACTAATTTTTTAGGTAAATTCAGTACAAAAAAATAGAATCGAATTTAACTGATTTTTGGGGGAAATGGTCTTCTGAAAATTTTTATGAAAAGTACCTAGTGAAGAAAAGCAGTGAAAAATAGTGATTTTTAACAAAACAAAATCTTGTAGACAACTTGTTACGTAAAGGATCTAGATCACTGGAACATTGGAAGGGAGAAAAGGATCCTCATCCGTTTTTGTAGATCCGTTTGCAATTCTGGTTTCAAATCTTGGAGAATTTTCACCAAGATTTTTTATATTTTTTCAATTTTGAAATTTTTTGCTCGATGAGTATTTTTCCTAAAAATATCAAATCATATTGACAAAATTTTACATGAGAAATAAAGAATTAAAACAATCTCAATTTTCAAAATTGATTTATGAAAAAAAAAATTATTTTTAGAAAAAAGCTGTTCCCTTCAGATGATTTCAGGAAAATCATTCAATTTTGAAATTTCTTCACGTTTTGGACAAGCAAAATTTCTTCATACGTAATTTTCATTCGATAATTTGAAAAAAAATCAGTGAGCACGTTGAAAATTTCACAATTTTGTAATGCAGACGAATTTTTTAGAATTTTTTTTTCAATTTTAATGTTGACAATTTTTACAAGTTTTGAATTTTATTTTTTTCTACTTTTTTCACAATTTTTTTTGATCATGAAAACTTCTAAAATTTCTACTCGATATTTTCTAAAAATGTGGGCGATTTCTTCAATGTTTGAAATTTTGTATAATTTGTGTAATTTTAGAACGTAGATACACTCGACATTTTTCATTCGATAATTTTTGCAAAAATCATACGAGCAAGTTGAAAATTTCACAACTTTCAAAATTTTGTAATTTCAAAGAATTTTTAGATTTTTTTTTCAATAAAAATTTTTTAATTAATAATTTTTGAAATTTTTTAAAGTTGGAAATTTTGCAATATTTTATTCAACTGTTCAACTTTTTAAATTTTTTTCACTCCATAATTTTGAAGTCAATTATTATTTCAGTAAATTTTACATTTTTTTTTGTTTTTTTCATGTTGAATATTTATGATTTTTATCAGCTTTGATATTTTTCTACTCAGTTTCCTACTTTCTTTTCTCGTATCAATAATTTTCACTCTTTTTTTTTCCGACCTTGAAAATTTCCAAAATTTCAACTCGACATTTGCAAAGAATGTTGGCGATTCCTTGCACGTTGAAAATTTCGCACAATTTGTGTAATCTCGGAAGGTATTTACAAATGTTTGAATTTCACATTTTTGTTTTTCTTTTCACGAACTTCGCCAAATGTTTACGTAACGATTGACCCCTGCTGCCCTCTCTGCTCACCTCTGCTCTCTCTCGTTAATTTCCAGAAAATATGTCGATCGAGCTTTCAACCCGGCTCATTATTCGTATTTAATCCGCAGCGACGCAGGTTACAACTCCTCGAAGCTTTCAAATTACACGATGGCTGGTATTCTGTGTTAGAGGAATGTGAGAGGATAAAGGCGTAATGCGGTGCGCGCAAAAATAAATACAATTTTGTTTGGCGGATGCGATGCGATGCGGCGCGACGAGAAGTGAATAAGATGGAAAGAAACCGAGGTACCTGTGTAGAGACTAGAGAAGAAAGAAAATGAAGCTGGGTAGACTTCAGCTAGAGAGAGAGAGAGAGAGAGAGAGACGAACGCTAAAGTAAATTATACTAGGTAGGCAGCGCTTATAAGTGGTATGCTATACAACAACAACAACGTAATTAAAGATACGTTTGTTTAACCAGCCGTAGTAGCATTTTGAAAGAGTAAAAAACCTGAGAATAGAATGAAAGAGATGAAAAAGGAGTAAAGAGGGCGACTTCTTTATTCAAAGTCGTATTTTTATTAATTTGGGCGCGGAGCAGCCGCAGGCTGAATCGAGCTGGGCGGCTTGGCGTTTATTTGCCCACGACGTGGAGTAATTATTTATGCAAAAAAATTTCAAATTTTCGCGACGATTTCAGTTTATAACGTGGAAAGAAAAAAAGTAAAAGTCGAGTGTGGTATTCGAGCTCAGCATGTGATACAGTTGGGTTGTTTTAATTGCGTATGAATTTTTTCGTTTTTCGCGTTCTTTTGCAAGTCGAAGTCGAAGCCCCGTACCTTAGGGGTGCGCCGAGGGTACATGTGCCGGCTGCGGCGGGCGTAGTACGATGTACGCTGGCGCGGCGACTCGACTCGGCATCGCTTATCTGTCTCTCTCTCTGTTCGCGTGTACCCTGTGTACTCGACTCGTACAGAAACACGAAAAATACCTACGTATTATTCGCGGCGCGGCGACGTTTTATCAGTACGTACGCATACGTGTGTCTGTCTGTGCTTCGAAAAACGAACGCAGCAGAGGATGAAAAAGCTAACTATGCCGGTAAGCTCGTCGTACTCGTCGTATTCGCAGTGTCACGAATTTCGTAATCGTAATGCATTCGTCGTCGGCGTTATTTTATCGACGTACGAATCGTGGTCCACGTATTCGCGGCTGTGTTGAAAATTCGTACAATTTTTCCACATACTCGTAAGTTTTAAACCTAAAATGTGTGCGTTTTTCGCGTTTTTTTATCGTCCTCGCGCGGCCCGATGATGTGCAACGTGTCGTGTTACGCGAAGGGGTGAAGGCGTCACGCCGATGTGATCGATGTAAATTTCGAGTATATTTCAACCGCGACGTCTCGGTGATCCAACGTATAGATCGTATTTCCGGATCTTGTTTCGAGAGATCCGACATCAGTGTCTTAGCCTCGATCGAGTTGTCGAGTAGATTAGAGTCATTTATGGAAGAGGATGGGCCCTCCGAGAATACTAGTAGCAGCGGTACCGGCGTCGGAGCTGGCACCACCAGCAGGGCTACGTCGTTGAAGAGAAGTAGTAGCCTGAAATTGAGATTTATCAAGTTACCATTATGGAATACGTCGTCTTCGTCGGCCAATACGTTACCAGGTAATGGCAGACGTGGAATTGTGGTTTTGTCGAGGCGGCACAGGGTGTCTACCGGGCACGAAAAACAAAAATTTGGGGAATGAGCCCAAAATAACGAAAAAAAAAAAACGAAATTTGGCTAAAAAGCACAAAATTTTGATAAAACTGGTCAAATTTTGAAGTTTGTTTTTCGATAAGTAATATTCATTCATATTAAATTTAAATTTAAAAAATGTTGAAATTTCAGCTTTGAATGATTTTTTTTGCAAAAATTTTCACCCTTAAATTTACCTATTTTGATAAAATTATGAATATTTTTCGAAGCTGACATAAAATTACTTTTTTCAACATGCCGAAGGCCATTTTCTGAGTCAATTTGGATTGGTTGAGAGGCATCATTCGAAAATTTTTTAAATAAAAAAAAAACAAAATAGCAGTTTTCTCCCCTCTCCCTTTTTGATTGATCTAGAACGCAGATTTTTGGATATGTTTGTGTATCTTTCGATCTTCTGTTCATAAATTTTATTTTAAACGTTTTTTAAGGTTTTTTGATCCTCGCTCTCTTTTTTAAAAAAAAATCAAAAAATGAACAAAATGCATAATTCGAGGGGGTACTGCTAATACCCACAGAAATATTCTAAAAAAGCACGAATTTTCATTTTTGCAGTTTGGTAGACACCCTGATTAGCCTCCTAGCCGAAAAATTAACGGTTTTTGTGAGTCCGAAAATGAGCTGAAAATTGGTAGAAAATTCTGAATTATATTTTGTGCTTGGAATTGCAAATGTGCAGGATTATCGAATGTTTGTTTTTTGTGCAAAATGTCTAAATACCCGGCTAATGCTGCTAATCCGGCTGAAATACTGTTTTTAGTTCATGCATATTTATTTTTGGAAAAATACTGCAAAAGAATGGTTTTTTGCCAAAAAAAAAAATGCTGCTTATTTATTTTTTTATTCCAAAGTAAAAAAAATGCGCGAAAGAGTAGTGAATTTTGTTTATATTTTATCGAAAAGAGAACGGAAAATTTTCTGTTTTGGCAAAAAATGTTGGAAAAAAATTCCCCTCGCTGCGTTCGAGCTCGATTAATTCCTTCGAGTGAAAAAAAAGTGGTGAGTTCTTAATTAAAAATTTGGAAGAAGAAATTTTTTAATGGAAATAAATAAATTTGTAATTTTTGAAGTTTGAGTTTTCCCCCTTCCCTCCTCCGTTTGATAAAAACAAGTCAAGGATTTATTTTTTCGAAACGACGACGACGTGTGCAGCTGTATTTGAAAAAACAGCAGGGCTGATTGATTAGGTTGGTGTGGGGGAGGGGGGTGGGGGGGTAAACAATTCCATTGGAATTTATTTAGATCGACAAACTGAAAATTTGTAGATACGAAAAGTTTGGGAATTTTGCTTTTAATAATTTAATGCAGTTTTTGAAATCCTACCCAAGTCCTGAGGTGATTTTTGCATTTCAAGTATGAGATTTTGTTAAACACCTTACGACGAAGTACAAACTGATTTTTGGAATTATCGATTGGAAGAAATTGATGAAATTGCATCTACGAATCTCGTTTGAAGCATTTTTTTATGTGAATTTTCGTTTAAACGAATTTTAAGTGTGATTTCGTTTTTTTTTTTCGACGAAATTTTATTTCCAATTTTTTTTATCAGGTTGACTGAAATGTTCAATTTTTTTATGTTGAATATTAAAATTTTGTCCTTTGGGGGAGGTGGAGACGATTTGCCAAATATGAGGTTCAGTAAAAAGATGAGAAAATCTCAATTTTATTATGTAGCATCTTTTTTCAACTTGCTTTACAAAAAATGCACGAAATGAATACCTTGAAATTTTATAGATTGCTCGAATTTACCATTGGGGGGGGGGGTGTTGTTTGAAAAATTTTTTGTCATTTTTCAAGACCTTTTTATATTGTTCAATTTTTTTTGAGCCGAAGAAAATTTGCAAAAAAATTTAAAAATTAGATTTAGTTTCCTCTTTTTTTGCAAAATATTTTATAATTGAGATAATTTTTTGAAAAACAAAATTCATAAGATTCTCACAGATATTTTTCATATTTAATTTTTGAGGCAGCATTTCGCGAAAAATATTGATAAATTTTTTGGAAAATAAAATAATGAAACGTGGATAAAAAGCGAAAAATACGTTTTTAGTTACTTGTCCCTTTTCTAGAAAAACTATGCAACCAACGAAGTTCTCTTTTTGAAATTTTATTTTGTAGTTTCTAGTCTGAAATATAATATGAAGGAACAAATTTTTTTGGAACACCCCCCCCCCTCCTTTCTTCATTCAATTTTGTTCTTTCTGAATGTTTTCAAGCTCCCCTCTCGAAATTACGCCAAGAGATGTAATCAAGTCTGGAATTTGAGGAGAGGGTGGGGATGAGAAATTTTGCTAGTGAAATGTCTTAGAAGGAAAAGAGACAATTTTCCCCACAATTTATGACGGATTTGTTCAAAAATTGAGAAAAAAGAAAAGAAATATGGCTCGAATGAAGCTAGAGCATAAATTCTAGAAAAAAATATGCTATTTTATTTTTTAATCAAATTAAATTATGCAAAATCAAGATGAATAAAATGAAATTTTCAAAAAATTTCAAATTTTTTCCAGAATTTTAGAATTTTATTAAAATTTTAAATTGAACTGAAAAAACGAATTTTCTAAAAATCATCGTTTTCCAAAATTTGGTCGAATTTATGCTAAATCTTAGTCGTTTGAATTAGATGTGTATGAAATGTCGAAAATTTTGCAAAACTTTGATCTTGGAGCCAATTTTTTGAAAAATTATCTATTTCTTTTACCAATTTTTTTTTTCAATTTTGAAGGGAATTCTAGTAAATGAGGTGGTCGATCGTGAAATTTATTTCCCTGATTTTTATTTCCACTCAAAGTATTGTTGATTTTGCTAAACAACAAATTTCTGATTTTACCCAATTTTTTTGTGATGAAAAATTTTTTCGATTCAAGATCTGACTCGAATTTATTTCGAAAATTTGCCAGAAATGAGAATTTCAGGCATTCTTTCCATAAAGGTCGATAGATTCGTATTCATTAATTAACCGTTCAAATGATCTTTCGAAGGTTCTAATTCTTGGAATTGTTTGAGATGAAAAAAAAAAAGAAAACAGATTTATCAATTTTGAGAATTATTAATTGTGAGGTGTGAAAAATTCATGCATTTAGTTTAAAATTAACAAATGAAGAACTGGAAAGTACATAAACCTGTCCAATTTCTACAAGCATTCTTTAAACCACCCTCCTGTCTTCATCTCAACAAACGACCACTTTTGAATCAAACTTCTTCGTTGTTGTTGTTGTTGTTGTTTTCTTACCATAAAATACTGTAACAAATCTCGAAAATTCTTTCCCTCGTATTTACGCGTATAATTTCATTCAACGAATTATCACCAATTGAAAAACAAAAAATCGAAAATTTTTACGACACGTCGACGACTCCGCAGCGAATTTTCGACTATAAATAACTCGTATTTTCATTCTTTTCTCTTCCCATTTCTCGCTATTCCGTTTGAAAATTATATAATATCGCGAGTAATAATAAAAGCACGATAAACAATTCGCCATTTGTTCGTAATGAATGATCCTTTTAAAAGGTCTATATTATTTCATTCGTTTTTAAAGTATACAATATACAACAGGAAGAAACGCGGAATTTTTCCCAAACTATCGTATAAAACGGAGAAAACGAGATATATTTTTGGATAAAATTGTGTAAAATTGGCCAAGTTTATACATTTAAAAACGTTAAAGAAGAGAAAATTTTATTCAAAATGCGTAAAGTTTCGTAAATAGTTGGAAATTGTTCTCGAACGTGATGAAAATTTAGATGAAATTTCACGACCGTTTTCGTTGCGTCGTGTGCGATGCACGATGTACGATGATAAACGACGTATGATGTTTTTTGGTTAATTTTGAAGTTTTCGATTTATATGTGGTTGTAATTTTTACGTTTTTTTTGGGCTGTCGATTGATATTCGGGTTTTATGGGCAAAATGATGTTGAGAGGTTTTTTTTATTCGAGGGTATAAAAATTTTAATTTTTTTGGTTCGATGAATTGATTAAATTGAATTTATTCTGTTCTCGTTTTTTTTATTTTTTCTAAAAATGGTGTGAAGATTTTTGATGGTTGAGTGATTGAAAAAAGCGTATGATGAAATTGTTGGTATTTTTTGTTCTAAGTTTTGATTTTTGGAATTGGAATTTTTTAATGCCAAAGTGCTCAAGTTTTGGAATAAATTTTATTCAATTTTTTGCACATTAATTGCATTGTAATAGGGGTAACGGCCCAGTTATTTTACCCCCTTAAGCTCATTTTTCGATATAACTCCCGACCTAATGAAGCTAGAAAAAACTGAATAGATCATTGGAATCAGCGTAACTTTCTTGATAATTACGCTTAGAAATAAATTTTTTAACTTGAATAGGGTGTCTAAAAAAAATTATTATTTCCAAAAAATCGAGTCCACAGTTTTTTTTACCCCTTTCCA
>FIZU01040585.1:0-17621 GCA_900064475.1 Pseudococcus longispinus | reverse complement strand
GATATCAAGTTCTACAATAATATGGGGTTATACATCTAGACTAAGTACACAATATTTTTTTTTTTCAGAATTGCACCTCTGAAAGGGGTTACCAAAATACCCCTTAGAAAGCTTAAAATGCCCATTTGGCCTTGAAAAAGTGTTCGAAATTTTTTGAAAAAAATCCCAAAAATCACCCTTGATACTATCTACCATTTTTGCAAGTTTGAAAAAATTCGGTTAAAAACTGCCAAAAATGGAATTTTTAACGAAAATCCTCATTTAACCCCTAAAAGGGTTTATGGTTGAGATATCAAGCTAAAAATTTTGTGACGGGGGTTTCAGATCATAAGGACCAACTTCCACTGGATAATTCAAAACTCGGTGCTCGGGGCCAAATTACGTGAAGTTGTTGCAGAATAATAAAGGTGGAGAAACTTTTGACCACCTTGTTGGAATAAGGCAACATGAAAATAAATTATACGAGTAGTTTTTACAAGAGCTCTCTGTTTCGTGTTCAATTGCTGTTTTTTTTCACGTGGAAGTAGGATGGTTTGCATAAGTTTCTCATAACAGGGGTCAGAAATAATTGTCGAATTACGAACTATAATTTTGACATTTCGTAATGTACAATTTTCAATCTGTATTCATATTTTATTCCTTGGAGTTGAAAAAATGCACACTGCATGAAAATGAAATTCCATTATCGTTACATCAATTCGCTTATCCACTTTTGACCTTCATAAAAGATACAAACGGTTGTTTGGGAATTGCAGTTTCCTTAGTTTTTCAATTTATACAAGTTTAAATATCCGAAGTGATTTCATTTTACAAGAGTGCTCGGTGATACTTTAAATTTTGAGAAATTTCCAGCCATCGGAGAATTTATTCGTCTTTTAGAACTTGGGGAATTGATATTCTTGCTTTTTGGCAAAATAAGATCAACGAAGTTCTTCCAGAGCTATTCATATTGAGAATATAAGTATAGAAAATTCACCCAAGTGGAACACCTAAGGACTAAACCTTTGAAAAATCGAACTGTTTTCATGCTTTAGCAGATTACAAACGTTGAGAAATCGTTGATCAACGGTTAGACTTATACACGGCGTGTTTATGGTCGAGGAAACATTTCGAATTCGAGATTTGCAATTGTTACAGCTGAATTTTACTAACCGGTGGGATTACTACGTTTTGGATAATTTTCCAAGGGTTCGGAACGTAGTAGATTGTTTCTATTCTGCCTTTTTTTACGACTCGTTTATGGCGAGAGCTCGAATTAAAAAAACTTTTATTACGAGATTACCGAATAAATTTAATCGTATTTTGTAATCCGCGAATACAATCGAGTTTTTGGAATTTATACACCGAAAACGTTTCTCGATGATAAACATTCTGAATGAGACGGACGGATATAGGTAGATTTTAAATACTTTCTTCATTTTAATACGATTATTTTAACGAACAATCGTTTCAATGTGTTATTAAAAATCCATACGGTGGGATTTTCGAATATAAAATTAGGCCAAATTTTACAATGTAATCGTTTTTCGAGATTTATGGTCAAATAGCAAATGAGCTTTTTTATAGTATTCAACGAACTGTACAAATATAGTCCTCGTGAAAATTTCTCGAAGATATTAACTTGGTTATTTGATGTTTTGTTAGTTTATCATCATGCCTTGAACTCTTTTATGCCCAAAAGAGATCTGGTGGATGAAATTTAGAAATTTTCATTGCATAATGCAGACTGAAATCAAGCTAGTCGACGAGGTTATTTTCACCAGCGAAAATTAGAATTTTTAACGAAATTCCGTGACTATGGTTTTTAGATATTTTGTGAGACTTTTTTGAACTTGGAAAAATTTTCAGATTTTCACTGACTTTTAGACATTTTCTGAGGCAAACAATTTAGATTTTTTTAATTTGGAAAATTTCAGAAATCAGAGTAACTTTTCGACATTTTGTCAGGCAAATTTCATGGAGCTGGAAAAATTTCAGAGATCACGTTGATTTTCAGACATTTTGTCAGACTTTTTTAGATTTGGAAAATTTTTAAGAATTCAAATAAATTTTTGGACTTGGAAAATTTCAACTTTATGGACTGAGAAAATTTCAAGAGAAGTTCAAATCAGAATATTGTCAGACAGCTTTTTACCTGACATTGATTTTTAGACATTTTGTCTCATTTTTCTGAAATTGAAAAAATTTTCAAATTTCCATTCAATTTTTGGATTTAGAAAATTTCAGAGATCATGCTGATTTTTAGATATTTTGTCAGACAAACACTTCAGACTCTTCAGACTTGCAAAATTTTAGAGATCGCGCTGACTTTCAGACTTTCTGAACCTGAAAAATTTGTTAGATTTCAAAAGATTTTTTGGACTTGGAAAAATTCAGAAATTATTACTTTTTGGATTTTGAAATTTTTTTTCAAGTGTCAGTTAATTTTTCAACCTGAAAAAATTTAGATTGTTTCAAAATTTGATTTTTAGACAAGGGTGGCTTTTTTGACCGTTTTCACAACATTTTTCCCAATTTTTGTGAAAATTTTGAACATTTTCACGTATTTTTAGCCAATTTTATCATGTTTTTAATGGTTTTTATGAGTTTTTCAACAGTTTTTACAATTTTTGTCTTTAATCCTTAATTTCTTGTACATTTCTACCAGTTTTACCAATTTTTATGAAAATTGCAATAATTTTTACAAGGGTTTCAAAAAATTTTATCATTTTTTGATCAGTTTCACAATGTTTTCTATAATTTTTCTGTAGATTTTCAACGTTTTCACGAAATTTGAACTACTAATATAAATTTTTTAACAATTTTCACTGGATTTATTTTTTTTAATAGGTCTAGAATACTTACTTGTTCTTTTTCTGTTATTCTTATCAAAGATATTTCAAAATTGCATAATTTTTTTCAAATATTGAAATTTTCTCATTATTCTAAATCAAAATTATTTACTTTCTTTTTCCTGTGTAAGATTTGCTACGGATTGAAAAAAATAGCTCTGAACTACTCACCCTTAGACCTAAACAAGAAAGAGATGTGGTGAAGAAATTTCAATTTTTTTCCCCTTCCATTTTATTTCTTTATAATTGCAATTAAAAAAAAGAAGCTAAAATTTTGAGGTTGTAATTCAAGCATTCCACTGACTCAGGCGACCCAAAATTGAAAATTTTTTTACTTTAAAAAATAAAAAAAATTGAAGAGATCATAAGGCAAAGCTGCCAACTAAAATTTTGAAAAATCTCTAATTTGTTCCAAATTGGTTTGAAAAAAAAATCCTTGAAAAATCCTTCATGCATTTTTTTAGCCATTTTGTCGCTTTTAATTAAGTGTTCATCAAATACTTGGGGGAAAATTTGCAATTAGCTCATTTTTCCCCCGGTTTTTTATTCATAATTATTATGCACGATATCGAAAAAAATAATCAGAAAAAATTTTCCCTCCAAAGTTCTGAAAAAAATGAAAAAATCATAGTACTTGCTGGACACAAGCAAAATTTTTCCAAAAAATTGAAATTTTTAAAGCAAAACGGGCATTTTTACCATATTTTCCACCTTTTTTTTTGAAAAATTCAAGAAAACCTTTTAAAAAATCCTTGACATTTTTTCAACGAGTCAAAAATCCTCAATATTAAGGATAAATCCTTGAGGTTGGCAGCTCTGTGATGAGGGGATTTTCAATTTGCAATGAAAATTCGCTCAGGAAATTTGCTTTCAAAATTTTTCAGACTTTCAACAACCATATTTACCAAAATAATGTGGGTACCTAATATTGCATTTGAAGGAATTGGTAAAATTTTGTCAAATTCTACTTCTTACATTATTTAGTGGATATTTTTGAGGAATAATTTTCACTCTCTGCATTTTTCGAATACGAATGTATAAAATAAAAGTAAAATTTGACTTTAAAGCAATTTTTGAAAAAAATCTATCACTTTGGAAATCATTCTCTCGAAATTTTCATCTTAGACTGTTGTGTAAAGGTCAAGGGAAGATTGAAAATTTTTCATCCATGAATTTCTATGAACTTTCAGATTGTAATGGGACGAAAAATTTTCATTTTTATTTCAGTACACGAATCGTCATTTTTCAAAAAAGACTGGTTAATCTCGAAAGCTAATTTCTTTTGTGAATTTTCAGTTCAAATCGAAAATCCTCTTATAATCTCATTCATTTTGTTTTTCATTTCACAACTTCTTTTTCAGAAAAGGGCAATAATAAAAAATTAGAAGGGTGAAGGAATTGAATTTTTTGCACTACAGCTCTTTCTGTTTCAAGGGTAAGTAGTTGGGTGAATTTTTTCCCAATTTATAGAAAATTTCACACAAGAAAATGAAAGTAGATAATTTTGAATTGATCCAATTTTCTACTGTTTAAAATTTATTTTTCTCTGGTGAAAATCAATTCGTGCACTAACTAGAATTTTTTTTATACATCAGATCTCTCTTGGGCACAAAAAAGTTAAAATATACTAATCGACAAGTTCAAATACACCAATGAAATTTATATTAGGAGGCAAAATTTCATCATGACGCGCCGTATAATTCTTTGAAATATGATTCTAATTGAATGAAAGTTTCTTTGATCGAGTATTTGAAATAATAATGAGAGAAGGATCGGATACTTCGCCCATGACATTGCTAACATCCCTTTTAAAAAAACAGTTCAAATTGCCAATTATTTCGGGGCGAGTTCGCTTCTTTCCTTCTCAATGAAACGATTTCAAGTTCAGAGCCAATATCGTCGCTGCAAAGATTCTCGTAACAAGCAAGAAATTCTTTCCAATTATGAATGAAAAGAAAAGAAAGAATATGCAAGAAGGGACGAGAATGGTAAAATTAGAAAAAAAATCTCGTTTTTTTACGAACTGCTCTCTATCACCTCAACGGCTTATAAACCTTTTAACAAAAGGTTTTTTGTGTATTGACAGGTCATTTTGATAATAATTGAGTACCGAATACAGATTTGATCTCGGTATTTACAAACAAGGCGATTACAACGACATCTCGGTAATATTCGTTGAAATTATTCTCAAAGCGGAGTAAACTCAATTGAGAAGTAGTTACCAAAAAAAGAGAAAAAAACTTGTTTTTAAATTGGAAAGCTCTTCGTCGCGATATTCGATGCTCTTTTTTCGGCCGTCTAAAAGCGAAAGATGCGCCATCGCCATTAAAAACGAAAATAAGAATTTTCGATGAAAAATTACGCCTTCGTTGTCGATATTTTTCTCGCTATGCGGATAATTCTCCGGCATTTTCGTTTTCGCGCCAACCAAGCAACAAGAAAAAGCAAGATTTTTACACCGAACTGACTCGACTTCTCTTCACCCTACCGATATACCTTCAATCGTGTACTCCTTTTTAACGTATCTATACGTATAGTGTATGCGGTAACCTAAATTAGCGAAATGAAATAACAACCGAGAACTTCTCCGGTGAAAAGTTTCTACTTTTAATGAATGGATTAGGTATAAGAGCGTGCTCCGAATAGATAAAATTTTTCCGAGGCGCGGGGCGAATTAATTATCGGTCAACGCGTAAGATGTTTCGATGGTGTGAAAAGTTGGAGAAAAGAGAGCCTTTTGAAATGGCTGCGACCGTCGTGATCAAAAGCTCGCTAATAGTGGAGTGAATTATTAACTGAATTTGGTGGTATTGTGATCTGATTAGGGTATCTTTTTTTTCGCTTTTTTTTTGAAAGAAGCTGTACTTTAGGTAATGGGTTTTTTGGGGACTTGGGGTGGTCGATGAAGATGTTGGGAATACTGTAAAAAAAAACATTGAATGGGAGAGGGAGAGATTTTAAACTTTACATCGATTATTTTTGTTTTCAAAAAAGTTAATGAACTTTTCAATAGATTTATGAAATTTAGGAATCGATTATTTCAAAATTAATTGAAATTATTAATGGATTAAAAATCATATTAATTTGTTAATTGCTGGATCAAATGAAAATGTAGGTACCTAATCGATTGAAAGAAACATTGTTCCCATCCTATTATCTATAGTATCAGTACGAAACAAAATAATCGCATTTAGTCATCGACCAATTAAAAATCAAGTATTGAAAATAATTAATTGGATAAAAAATCGAGCCTTGCTGAAATCAGATTTTTTCTTTAGAATTCAGTGATTGATACATTAATAATCGATTCACTAAATTTTCAATTGAATTTGACAAACTAATATTGATGAATTAAATTTTGAAGCAATCGAAAAAAGTTTGTTTCAGTGAAAGTATTTATGGAATGGAGATCAAAATATGTTCATATGCATCTCAATAAAATAATTCATACCTTCAATGAAAATCAAATGAATGATAAATTATTATCGAATAGAAAAATCAATCGATTGAATATCAAAACAATAAAAATTGCACCCTACGGATTCATTCAATTTATTGCAAACTATAGTACAGCATTTTGGAGTGGAAATCCTTTTCCCCTCTCAAATCATTTTGAAAATTGAAAAATCCAATGGAAATGGATCTCAATTTGATGGAATTGATTGAGCTATTAAAATTCAATCCGAGCCCAAAAATAATTCAAAGTCAAATTGAGACCAAATGAGAGAAATTATCCAGTGAATTAAGTAATTTAATTGTACAAAAATCAAAGACAGTGCTTGATTGACTAAAAAATGAATCGAGAAAAGTCAGTCATAAATTAAGAGAATTTATAAAATAAAATGATCAATCAATCTGAAAATTTCATTGAAAGTCTATCGATTGGAAATCGAATCAACACATTGAGTAATAACTACAGAGATTTTTATTTCACTGAAGAAAATAAAAATTGGGATCTTCAAGAATTTGATAAAGGGTATTCCCAGATGAATATGGTGGAATGCCCAAGCATTTAGATGTTCACAATTTTCATGGAACACTGTTGGGTATCTCTGGGTAAAATTTTTAGGTCAAAAAATTGGCCTCAGTCCAACCCTTGGCCAGAATCGTGAAAAACTGCATTCTTTGGGAGAAAAATTCCATATGCAAGGGTATTGGAGGAGAAATTTTGATTTCACACAGAATTTATTGAGGAGGAATGGGTCTACCTATATGAATTTTTTTAAATTCCCCCCTCCCCCTCCCAGGGAGGGAGAAGTTGACAAAAAAAACACAGTGGCTCTGAAACGAAAAAACATACTCGTTCTTGCATGAGATTTTTTTTCTTAAATGGCAAAAATCGACTTCTTACAAATAATACATTGTCTGCAAGTTGAGAAAAAGTCAAAATTTTTAAAGTGGCTCGAATAGTAAAAAAAAAGTCAAAAATTTCCCCCAAAAATTTGGAAAAAGCCGAAAATTTTATCTCATTGTTGTGCAACCACCAAAAAAAATTAAATAAACTTTCGAAAAAAGTTGAAGAGTATGGTAAAAATCCTTGTCTTTGACATAAAAAATTATAATTTTTCAAATAATGTTTGCCAAAGTAAAGCGAAAACAACATTTTACTTTTTGTACTAAACTGAAAATTTTTGAAATGAAATAAAAATTTTGAAAAACTGAGAATTTTTAGCAATTTGAGTATGAAAAATTTGAAAAAAAAATCTGAAAATTTGAAAGATTGAAAATTGAACCAAAATTAAAAATTTTAAAAATTGAGAAACAGAAATTAAAATTTGAAAAAAAGTGAAAAATTGAAATTTCAAAGAAGTTTTTGAGAAAAACGGAATCATAGATAAAAAATATTTTGTAATTTGAAAAATTTTGAAGAAAGCTTAAAAATTTTAAAAGGCAGAATAATTTTAACAATGAATAAAAATTTGAAAATTTTGAATTCCGATGAACATAAATTTCAAATTTCCAAAAAAATTCATAAATAAAATTTGAAAGTTCAAGAAATTTAACAATTTATAGATATTTGGAAAAAAATGAAAAATGTAAATTTTGGAGGTTTTGATGAATAGACGAATTGAAAATTTTTCAGAACTGAAAAATTTTAGCAATAAATAAAATTTGAATTCTGATAGTTTGAAAGATTGAAATTTGAGAAACAAATATTTAAAATTTAGAGGAGTTGAAATTTGAAAAAAATTAAACATCAAAATTTTCATGATTACGTACTTTTTTGTTCGAACTTTCTAGTATCGAAAAGTCCTTGTTTTTGGGTTTAAACTCTGGGGGGGGGGGGGGGGGGGAGGGGGATTGAACAAAATGTAAAATTTTTTGAACTTTGAATAATCAATTTGTATTACATATTTTAATTTCATAATTTTTCAAAAACTAGTAATTTTGTTGCTTTTTTGATTTTTTTGGGAAAACGACTCATCTTGTTTGTTCTTATATATTTTTATGATTTTTTGAAAATTAGACTACCTACAAAATTTTTATAATTTTTTTTTGAGATTTCATGAAAATATGATTTTGTATTCAGGAGGGGGGACGGGGGTACATATTCGTCATGAAAAAGAATTCTACAAAACTCTTGCCTTTTGGTTTTGAGGTTTCGTTAAACAGACTGAATACTGAAACCGTTTGTTTGAAGGCTCTGAGACTCATCTATCGGAATTTTTATGAAAATGTTCAAATTTAATGCAGTAAAATATTTTTGTAAAATTATAGAAAAAGGTCATTGAAAATTTTTTTGAAATTTAAATTAATAAGTAAATCTTTTTGTAAAATTTTCAGCAGAAACAAGAAATTCGATGCTTTTTTTCTGCGAAAGCACCCAATAGAAAAATGAGAGCGAAAAATACGAAAAAAATATATGAAATTTTGAGAACATTCTCTCATTGTCATTTCAGTTCAAAACAGAAGAAAATTGAAAAAATTTTCTTCTTCACTTCGCCGAAGCTGAATTTAATCTGTTAGCTTACGAAATTGGTTAAAAAAGTAGGACTGTGGCGCTTTTCATGAGATTTTTGATTCTCTTTTCTATGTTGTGACCTTAATTTCGTTATGAATAATGAAAAATTGATTTTCATTATGAGGCAGTGAATTTAATTTTAATAATCAGAATTTTTTATGAAATTTGTGGGATGGGAAAAGGGTGTGTAGATAATAAATTGAAATCATTAAAATTTTGTCCAAAAAGTACGGTGACGAAATTTCGCGACGATGATGTATTTTAGACGTTATGTCAGACTTTTTTGGACTTGGAAAAATTTTGAGATTTCCTTTGACTTTGAGACATTTTGTCAGATTTTTTTTGGATTTAGAAAATTTTTCACTTTTAGACATTTTGTCAGACTTTTTGGACTTTGAAAAATTTTCAGATTTCCATTGAGTTTTTGAACTTGTAAAATTTCAGATATAATTTTAGACATTTTGTCAGACAAACAATTTAGACTTTTTTTGAACTTAGAAAAATTATCAAATTTATATTGACTTTTTGTACTTGGAAAATTTTATAAATCAGGGTAACTTTCTGATATTTTGTCGTTCTTGGATTTGGAAAATTTCAGATATAATTTAGGTTTCCATTGAATTTTTGAACCTTGAAAATTTCAGAGAAACTGCTGACTTGTATTTCAATAAAATTTCAAACATCAAGTTTTTTATGAACTTTTTTTTTATACTGGGCGTTTGTAAATTACCAAGATTATTACACCCAGTTCCGGAAACAATTTATATTGAGTAGGGGGGAGGGGGGGCTCCCTCCATTCGATCTTTCAAAAAAACGTTCAGAAATGTATTTTTTGTGTTCATTTTTTTCAAATTAAATTTTTCTGATTTTTTGTGGGTGGGGGGAGGGAGAGTAGTACGAAGAGCCAAAATGTGTAAATTTTCAAAAAATCAAAAAATTCAATTTCCGAATATCTGTAGACACAGTGAAATCGGTTTTTAATCATTTTTTTCAACGCAATTTTGATTGAAATGTTGCAAATTCAGTAGGTGTTATTCTTCGTTCGCTATTTTTATAATTTTTTATTCGAATATTTTCTAGATTAAATCCCCCAAAATAATTTTGATTTATTTCTACCCACCTACGAGAATATTTCACCAAAACCGAAAATCCCTTCTCACCTCTCGTTCGCCCTTCAATTCAAAGGCCACACGCTTATTACTTATCGCCTAAAAATTCCCATCTATCTCGAATTTCCATCTATAAAACTACCACGATCGCATTACACACGTGTGTTTTATCTCGAATCCACTCTTCCATAAAATACGAAAAAATTGCCAATTTGGTTTCCAAAAATAGACCCAGAAAAACGTCTAGTTTTCAAAGTCCAAAATATATAGGTAACACGATAACCCGCATATAGGTTTCCATATCGCACGTACGTCCTCGTCTGGAGCCATGTTTCTTTTTCGCTTTCGCGTCAAGTAAGGTAGCGAGAAAAAGAAAAACGAACATTCGCACACTCTCACGCTGTCGGGTACAGTTTAACTGAAAAATCATTCTAATTCTAGGAAAAATAGCTAGTTTTACGGACCAGAGCGGGTATTTGTTTGAATTTTTATGGTAATAAAACACGTGAAGGTGGTAGCACGATGGTCGCCTTTCGGTCTGAGCGCTTATTGCTTCGGTTTTTACTGCATTTAAGCGCGATGCGGTGTATAGGTATAAACCTATACGAGGTATAACTCCAACTTCTTGATTATTTAGAATACAACGTCGCTGGCTGGCTGACTCGTCGGTGTATGGTGGATGTGAATTTGTAGTTGTATACGCTATGCTGTAGTATATATGTAGTGTGTTTGTGCATGCATTATGTATTAATGGAATCAAGAGCCGCCGCCGTACGACCTGGATCAATACACCTTTTTTTGCTTGTTTGGGCGATGCCTGACGAGCTGAATCAAGGTACACTGAACACGCAAACTTTGTCTGACATAATGGTACTCGATCTGCTGTATTCGGTTCTTCTCCTGTCTTCCCCTTCTCTTCTTCTTTCCGGTAGGTGCCTTACCTTTACCTTCGTATTCGCCTTTTTTTTTTTCCTTCTTTAGCTTCCATATCCCTCTTGGTTGTTAAATGTCATACCCGAAGACTTGAACAGCCTTTAAAGCAATTCTCGTATAAGCATTTTATACCTATTTTTCCTTTTTTTCATTTTCGTTTCGATGAATTTGTATTTAGGTATTGGTGATTATTTTAATGAGAACCGTCGAACGCTTGAAAAAGCCATCGATGTGTACCTTTTGTACGCAGAAAAAGATGAATAATCGCTTCGAGAAGTTTATGAGAATTTATAGTCGATTTCGGTGGCTTTTTTTTTTTTTAATCGAGGTTTAATTAAAACCTCCGGATATGCGGTTTCCTTGTCTTTTTAATTCTTTGTCTTTTTCGAGTGAATATTGAAAGCATTGTAAATCTTTGTCAATTATCGAAGGTGCTTCTTTTCCCTTTTTTTTTTTTGCATCGTTCGAATTTCAACGAAATGTGCTTTCTGCGGTTCGCGAGGAAAGAGTAATCGATATTGTAAAAGTGTATGAAATTTACGAACATTTATCGAGTATCTGAATTGTCGAAGTGGTATTATGAAGAATTGTTGGAAAAAGTGTTGAAAAATTGAAAATATTTTTAAAGTGATGGAAAAATTCGTGAAAATTGTTGAAAATGTTGAATGATGTAAAAATTTTTGAATATTTTATTTCTAATTTAGGTATAAACTTCGTTTTTAATATCGTAATTAATGTTTTAAATGCTACAAGCTGCATTGACGTACTTCCAAAATCGTTCGAAATTCAAAACAGTTGTTCAAAATTTGATAAAGTATTCAAAATATAGTGAAAATCGTTCAAATGTTCTCGAAAATTGTTTAAATCTTATTTAAAGTGGTTGAAATATGGTAAAATTTAATCAAAATTTCATGAAAATTGTCGAAAATGCCAGAAAAGTTGTATAAAATCGGATTTAAAATACTTTAAAAATTGTTCATGATTCATAAAAGTTGTTCAAAACTTGATAAAAATATTCAGAATATTGTAAAAAAATTTCAAATGTTCCTGAATAGTGCTGAAATCTTCATAAGACGTGTTTAGAATATTGTGAAATTCTATCACAATTTCATATAAATCGTCAACCCCCTCCCCCCTCCCCCCACCGTCCCAAAAGTTAGTGAAAATTCCGTTTAAAATACTCTGAAAATCACTCAAGATTCGTAAAAATCGTTCAAAACTTGATAAACCTTCAATAAATTGTAAAAATCTTAGAAATGTTCGTAAAAATTGCTTAAATCTGGTTCAAAATTGTTCAAAAAATCGTAAAAATCTGTCAAAATTTCTTAAAAATGGTCAAAAATTCCAGAAAAGTTGTTCAAAACTTAATCAAACATTCAAAAAATTGTAATAATCGTTGAAATGTTCCCGAAAAATTCTTAAATTTTGTTAAAATGTGTTTAAAATATTGTACTTGACAAAATTTCATGCAAATTGTCGAAAATTCCAAAAAAATTGTTCAAAATCGTGTTTAAAATTCTTTGAAAATAGTTCATGGTTTATAAAAGTTATTCAAAACTTGATAAAGTATCCAAAATATTGTCAAAATCGTTCAAATGTTCTTGATTATTATTTAAAACTTATTAAAAAGTGGTTAAAATATGGTAAAATGTAATCAAGAGTTCATAAAAATTGTCGAAAATACCAGAAAAGTTGTTTAAAATAATTGAAAATCGTTCATGATTCATAAAAATTCTTCAAAACTTGATAAAAATATTCAAAATATTGTAAAAAATTTTCAATGTTCCTGAAAATTGCTGAAATCTTGATAAAATGTGTTTGAAATACGTATTGTAAAATTTGATCTCAACTTCATTTAAATCTTCGACCCCTCCCCCTCCCCCTCCTCCCTAAAAGTTATTGAAAAAGTTGCTTAAAATACTTTGAAAATCGTTCAAGATTCAGAAAAATTGTTCAAAACTTAATAAAACATTCAAAATATTGTAAAAAAATTTCAAATGTTCCTGAAAATTACTGAAATCTTGTTAAAAATTGGTTAAAATATTGTATTACTTGAACAATATTTCATAAAAATTGTCGAAAATCTCTGAAAAGTTGTTTAAAATCGTATTTAAAATATTTTGAAAATCGTTCTTGATTCATAAAAAAATATTTTAAAATTCGACCAAAATTTCATAAAAATCGTTAAAAAACCAGAAAAAGTTGTTATTCGAAATATTTTGAAAATCGTTCGAAATTCATGAAAGTTGTTCAAACTTTTATAAAACATTCAAAATCTTATAAAAATCGTTCAAATATTCCTGAAAATTACTCAAATCTTATGAATAATTGGTTAAAATATTGTAAGATTTAATCAAATTTCGTAAAAATTGTCGAAAATCCCTGAAAAGTTGTTTAAAGTCTTACTTGAAATACTTTGAAAATCGTTCACAATTCATTAAACTTGTTCAAAACTTGATAAAACATTCAAAATAGGGAAAAAATTGTTGGAATGTTGCTGAAAATTGTTTAAATCTGAATAATGATTGATTAAAATATTGTAAAATTTTATCAAATTTCGTAAAAATGTCGAAATTCCCTGAAAAGTTGTTTAAAGTCTTACTTGAAATACTTTGAAAATCGTTCATGATTCATAAAAGTTCTTCAAAACTTAGTAAAAATATAAAAAATATTGTAAACATTTTTCAAATGTTCTTGAAAACTGCTGAAATCTTGATCGCCCCCCCCCCCCCGTCGCTCCCTCCAAAAGTTGTTGAAAATGCTGTTTGAAATATTTTGAAAATCATTCAAGATTTATACCTAAGTGTTGTTCAAAACTTGGTAAAACATTCATAATATTGAAAAAATCATTTGAAATGTTCGTAAAAATTACTTAAAATCTTATTAAAGAGTGTTGAAAGTATTGTAAAATATTATAAAAATTTTATAAAAATTATCAAAAACATCGAAAAAGTTAAAAATATTGTAAATGTCGCTGAAATATTTTTTAACTCGTTTTAGATTTTGTAAAAATTGTTCGAAAGTGTTCAGAAAAAGAGGAATTTTTTAAAAATATTTCAAAAGTCGATAGAACTATGAAAATTGCCTAATTCTTGATAAAAAAGTGTTTCAAATATTATAAAATTTGATCATAATTTCATAAAAATTGTTAAAAATTTCTAAAAAAAGTGAGCAAAAATTTGTGAGAATTGTTCAAAAATCGTTCTATGAATTTTATTATAATTTGAACAATTTTAATATTCTTTCACCTTTTTTTTCACAATTTGATCATTTTTTCCTCGATTTTTGACACATTTTTCAATGTTTTAAATAATTTTTACAAGAGTCGTCGAAAGCCAAAGTGGACCCACCGAAAATTGTATGTTCACCCTCCTCTCTCTCTTTCTTTCTAATAAAAAAATCTGCAAAAAATTTAGAAATTTATGCATTTTTTCTAAAATGAAAAAATTTTATGGAATTTTCATTTTCAAAAAAAAAAAATGAAAATTGAACTTTTTCAATCAATTTTTTGAAAGCCACCTCTGGTCGTTCATTTTTCGGGCCCCTCCATCTAGAAAATGGAGGTTTGGAACCAAGTGTACTCTTCGCCCTCCCTTTTTTTCGAGCTTGATTTTTATGAAATTTTGAACAGTTTGGATGCACATTTCCTCAGCTCGTCAGTGATATTTTGAAACAAATGTTCTGTTATCAACAATTTTTGTACAGTTTTAAATTTTAAAATTAATTTGAACAGTATCTACGATATTTTGAATTATTTTAATGAAAATTTGACGTTTACAATATTTTGAACATTTTTTTTTCAACATTGGATCATTTTTTACGATATTGCAAAAAATATTCAAAAATTTTCGAATGATTTTTACAATATTTAATCTACGTTCAACATGATTATCGATTGAAAAAAATTACGAATAAATCTGATAAAAGTACTTTTTGAAATTGAAACACCCACTTGGAAAATCTGCAAAAAAAGAAAAAATCGTAATATTTCGACAAATAAATAATAATAAAAAAAAAAGGTCACCTCGAAGTCCACGTGGAGGTTTTAGAATACAATGACACCAAATATAAACGTATATTATTTACAAATTCTTCGCTAGGTACCTACTCGAGTACCTAAGTTGTACGTGTTACGTACATATGAAAAAAGTTTGGTTAAATCACGTCTCCATTTCAGACACAGCAAACAACAGAGTTGGAAGTTGTGACTTTGGGCGTATAACTTTCACAATAAGGTTGAATTCAAGTGTAAAATACGACTCGTTTGTGCTAAAAATGAATTTGTAATTTGATATCTGTCTGTTGACACGTGAATAATGCTTCAGATCACGTTGCAGTTCTATACAATACCTCGGATGCCCCTTTGTGAAGTGAGAAAATTAAGGGCATTATAATCGTATCTTGATGGTATGCGGATATAGACTTGTAGAAGTTTGTTGATGGTTTCAATCACTCTTGTGTGTTATTTTTTTGTTTGGAGATGGTAATTTTTTGGGGTGAGGTGTGCTCAAGATGAAAGAGGATGAATGAGAAGAGATAAAAATCGTAGAATTCAAAGCTTATTGTTTGATTTTGAAAGCTCATTAAAATTTTAAATCCTTGTCATCATCTGATGGGGATTTTTTTTCCAAAATTAAATCCTACCTTTGAGAAAAAAGATCAGATCTGCTTACAAAGGCTTCATAAAAAAAATATACATTACGTACGAGGGAGTTTACTACACTTCGACGAATTTACCTACCTTTTCAAAAAATTATCTGCTTCCATTTGCTACAAAAGATACATTTCGTACGAAACACGAATAAGAAATAAAACACACCTTGTGTATACTTTATGGTAAATTTGCATCGTACAAAAGAGCCCAGCTCTAACATATATTAATTTTAAATTCGCGATTAGCATTTAAAAATGATAATTTAGATCGAATTTTCCTATTCGCATTCGTCTTTGCCATCCAAAGGCTGAATTATGTTCGCAGACTTACTTCTTGATGTCCAGTTCTTTCGCATCGAAGCATATAAACGCTTTTATCCATTACGCAAATGCTGGTAAAAATAGCATTTCAATTTCATTAATCATTCAACCAACTTGAACCCCGGTACTGACATTTTGATATGTTATTCTTCGAATTTTACAAGCTAGGTTTTCTCCTTTTTTTTTATGGAGTTGGTAGCTGGCAAAAAAAAAACGCCTACTGGAAGATTTTATGGTTGCATATTCATTTTAAGAAAAAAAAAGGTACTTTTATTCGTACACCATGCATTTATATTGCGGATTATAGAGTAGTTTAATAGCATTCCTAGTAAGTGTAGTCTGTATTGCTTGGCCAGTATTAAATTTTTGTTAGATTGTGATTTTATAAAACATCCTAGTAAAGTGGGTTGCATATTTGGATATTTTGACGCGTTTTATGACTTGGAACATGGATTTTGATTTTTGCTGTTTGTTTTTTTATATTTCTCTCGAAGTTATTTAGATTTTTATGTATTACAAGATAACTCGATTTTATTGATGCAATTGAATGAACATTCAGTGAATATGACACATGGTCGATGGTTTTGTGTATCGAAATGAATATAAAGCTCGTTGGAAATTAGATAATGGATGGGTGATTGTTGGTTCTGTCGGTGCGGCGAATAATTGAGGTTTAAGTCGATTACAAATAACGTGTGTGAATTCGTCGAATTTACATTCGATTCGATTTGGGAATTTTTTTGAAGCGATGTTGTTGATGTCAAGTTGGAATTCGAATCTGTAATTTTTTTAAAGTTGAATGGAGGAAAAAATTGAATGTTTGTTGAAACATTTTACTATTGGTTGTATTTTTTACCTGAAGTGGATTGGAATGATTTGCAAAAGGAAATGATGTATTGGAAAATCCAAAAGGAAGGATGAATATAAGAAAATAATATAGAAAAATTTCTTATAAAAATATACCATGCTGAGACAAACGGAGCAAGCTTTTTTTTAAAAAAAACTGTTTTTCATAAATAACTCGAAAATGTTCACAAACAGGAAAATGTGGCATAGAACAAAAACAGATTCACGTAAAATTTTCCATAAAATGTCTACACTTTAATAGACCTCTCCAAAAATAAAATTGTAGAGAAAAAGGATTCGGACAAAATTTGTTCATTTTTCAATTCTAGAAAATAAAGTTGTTACAATTTTTTTCATTTTAAATAACTTGACCACAATTTTTATTTGTCAAAATTGAATAAATGTGATAAAAGGGAGGGGAGGGGAGGGGAGAGGGGGGTGAAATCGGTGGCTCATCTGATGATTTAAAAGGAGTCACCATTTGATTTCGGAATATCTTTCTTGATTACTATCACATTTAGAAACATTTTATGAGCTCATTATGTCTGAAGTCGAAAAGCCCCTATGTTTGAGTATGTGTAGCTCCACTCTCCTTGGGGCTAGAGACTTCGTCATACTCTCATTGGACGGGGAATTGGATGTAGATCAACATTTACTGACCTACTTTTTCTGCTCCAACCAATATTTTTCGAGTAATGGGGCAAAAACTGAATTTGGGGAGCTAAGAGGGGAGTGCACACTAGGGTGGAACGATTTTGACTTTTTTTCAAAAATCGGAACATCTGACGGCACAAAAGATATCATTTGGTGTCAAAATAATGTAGTAAAAATTTCAACCCCCTTACTCAAAATTAACTTATGCCGCAAGGGGTCCAAAATTTTCAAATTCATCAAATTTTCTTAAGTAATAAAAAAATTATAAAAAGTGAAATAAACAACTTTTTAGGGTTCCAATCAATGGTGGTC
>FIZU01040579.1:0-11051 GCA_900064475.1 Pseudococcus longispinus | reverse complement strand
CGGTGATTCGTTGTCCTTGGCTGCAACCGAACATAGCTATGTACAATACATTACCCCACGCGTAGTTGATACAAACAGGTTGGACCTACGTGGTAACACTGCGTTGTGCTATGAAAACATGCATTGCGCGCGCATCCTTGGATGAAAAAGCAACTCATCGTCAAACATCCCGAGCGAGTTAATAGAAGGGTGGTAAAAATCCAAGACAATCAACATTTCGAAAAATTTTCCGCTAATGTTATGAAAAAGCAAGTTTACAAAAACCATAACTTTGTCGTAAAAATCGACGTGTTTCGTATTTTTCCATTAGGTATTATTTACATCAAAAACGCAAAGATGAAATGTAATTGTTGAAACATAATTTACCCAATAATGGGGGTGCTTGACAGTTTTTCTGCATATGTACATGATCGGCGAACCAGTCAAAGTGAATCATTAACGTTTTAACAACTCGGCATAAACGTTGACAACTAGATGTTCAAAACTTTTTCACATTTTGCGAAAGTGAAGTCAGATATCCACGATGATGGTATTAAGGTTATCATATGATGGTGTGGTGCTCATCACCGGAGTAAGTAGAACGTAAAACATAAGCGGCGTTTTTTAAAAATATGAAGTATGCAAAGTTGATGCATTACTTACGACTTTAGTTTGACATTACAAAAAAAAAAATAATATCAAAGTCTGAACTATGCTCCTAATGTGCAGCTATATCGAGTGTACCCACATCAAAATTATCAACATCAATTCTCTATTTCAAGAATAAACAAAATTCAATGAAACTAATTTTTTCTACAAACTTCACAGATCACGGTGATTTTATTTGCAAAATCAGTTTCAATGGAACTATCAGCGTTTCAGGATCAACCAGTTCCACCCAATACAACTTCGACAACAACAAAAACCGACCCCGCTTCTTCGAAAGATCCTTTACCACAGTATCATCCGAGCCCTCTACAAGACTCTAATACCCTACAACTGACATCGCCAGAGAACCAAGCAGAATGCGGACCATTAGGCCTAAAACGAAGCTACATCACAAATTACCTGATCAATATTTTATGCCCGGAGTTATTCTCACAAGCCGATGCTTTTCGTTACCTCCTCGAAAAAACTATGAAGATACCATCCCGGAGCATGTCTTGGGTGAGAACGACGTTGAATGATCTACTGCAAACCGAACAACTTCCTCGGTGCTATGTCCCGTACGCTAAAACGCTATCTTCGCTACTTCGAGGATGGCCCTATGTCTCTGAAATACAATTTTCTATCGATTTACTTCAAAAAACACGTGCTTCGAACGATGTCAATTTCTCTTTCTTACCATCTGATATTTCGATGTCGCCCCAATTACTGGAACTCTTCTCTACCGAAATTTTGAACGACTCGACCCCTCCTTTTCAAATTTTTTACAAGTTAATTTACATGCCGCAAAGCGATGTCTTAGATTTAGAGGCTCAGTTACAAATCTTTGTTGAAAGATTGGTGAAGGTAGCACGGGATGTTCCATTTCGCCAGCGCAACTACATTTGGTATGCCAAAGCTGTTTGGAAATTCCTACAAGACAAATCCGTTTTAGGTGACTTGAAACGTAATATGGGTGCAATTCAACCTATGGCAACTTCTGATCCAGCGTTCGATGACATAGATTCTTGATCTTCAGCAATCCACGTTCAAGATGAAACATCATCAACGAATGAGCTCGTCTCAAAATCAATAGAAATATTAATTTCTTCATAAAAATGTCTATTTTATACGTATTACACGCGTATTCGTACGATGTTTCATGTACAATAGAATAAACATTGCATTGAATTCGTTTGTTTTTTTTTTATAAGTTGAATGGGTGGTCGCAAAAAAGTTGTATCTACAGGTTTAGATTGATCATTGAAAATATTATTATACTTATCGATCGAAAAATCAGCAGTTGTTGATTTTCTATCGACAACTCTGCTTTTTTCCATTTTCTTTGTAAAGCCACAACCATATACATGCCAACTGCAAACTTTTTGAAAAAAGAAGGGCCAACTCTCCTCAACATCAATTCTTTCAAAAAAAATACCAACTCCCACTCTAAACAGCCATTTTGTTTCCAGTGTTCTACTTTTCTTCAACCCTTTTAAAATAGAATTCAAAGACTTATCAACTCTTTTTCCAGCTCTTGAAAATTTTTCAAGGTGAATACCGAATTAGGTATCACAAACGTTAAACGGAATTTAGTTTCCGAAAAAGCAGGTTTATCGACAACAAAATGTACATTTTTCGGTAAAGGAGTCAAAATTGAGAAATCATTTTTTGAGACTTACACCAATCGACGCGATAACCTTCATTCAAAAATTTTTCCGCTGAAATAATAAAAAGGAGCGTTCTCAAAAACACATCTTCGTCATAAATTTCGACGCGTTTTGAATTTTACCGCAATCCTATTCATCAAAAATACGAAAATGAAACGCGACAGCTGGAAAATAAATTATCCTCCAATGGATATAATTTTTCTATTCAAGTACTTGTACAAGATTGCTAAACCAGTCAAAGCGACAAATTAACGTTTTAACAACCCATCATCGGCATCAAAAACAAATTATTCGAAATTTTCCAACATTTTGTGAAAGTGTAACTTGGATATTCACGATTATGGGATTCACTTTATCATTTGAGAGGGCGATGTTTTCCATCGGAGTAAGTATAGTACATAATGTAAAATGAATGGTATGTTTGAAAATAAGCTGAGCAAAGCGTTATTTGAAACTTCGTTTCATCAAAGAAACACAATTTCAAGTTTTAGGTAGCGTTTCAATTACGAATATTTCTTAAAAATACGTATCTACTATCTACCCTTCATTTAGATATAACAATATAGTAATTCAAGAATGAACTTTTCTAACAATCGTTAAATTTTTCTGGGCAAATTCCGCAGATCGCGGTGATTTTATTCGCAAAATCTGACTCGAAGTTATTCTATGATCTCCCGGTCAAGTCAATCTACCATTACTATAACCTGAATTCCCCCTCTCAACTCCAAATCGAAGCCAATGGTCAGACGAAACCATCATCCGAGACAACTTCAACATCACTGAAACAGGTTCCCACTTCATCGGCGCTGACATCGCCACAAAACCAATCAAAATGCGGACCATTAAAACCGGGCTATGGTGTCAAAGGTGACTTAAACGATATCCTATCACAAGTGATATTAAAAGACGATCCTTTTCGTTATCTGATCGACGAAACGATGAAAATACCGAACAAGTTCAGCTCATTTAAGAGCACGTTGAAGGATGCACTGAAAATTGAACAACTCCCTCGGTGCTATATACCATACGCAAAAGCGTTTTTTTCGCTTATTCGATGTTGGACTTATGTCGATGGCATCGAATGGAACATCCGGAAAATTCAAAAAGTATTTCCTTCGAACGATGTCGATTTATATTTCGTACCGTCAGACGTTTCGTTGACGCCTGAATTACTCGAACTCTTTTCGCCAGACATTTTCGCTGATCCGACCCCTCCGCTGCGTTTTTTTTACAAGTTATTAGATATTCCAAAAAGCGATATGCCTAATTTGAGAACTCAGTTACAAAAATTTGTTGAAAGATTGAGAGAAACACAGGACCTTGATCATCGCAATCTGTGCTACTTTTGGTATGCTAAGTATGTGTGGAATCTCCTACGAAACGAATCCGATTTGATTGACTTGAAACACGATATGGCTGCAATTCAACCTTTGGCATCTTCCAATCAGCGTTTCATACCATCCACGTCGATGACATAGGTTCTCAGCAATCCACATACAGCATGAAATCGTCTTCGACGAATAAATTCATCGCGAAATCAATAGCAATATCAATTCAATTATAAGTAGGTGTAATTTATGTCATAATTGTCATACGTGTATTCGCAAGGTGTATCATATACAATAAAATAAACATTGAAGTAAATTCGTCTTCATTTTTAAATTTCTCACACAAGAATAGATAAATAAATTATTATTCACCTTGAAAAATTTTCAAGAGCTGGAAAAAGAGTTGATAAGTCTTTGAATTCTATTTTAAAAGGGTTGAAGAAAAGTAGAACACTGGAAACAAAACGGCTGTTTAGAGTGGGAGTTGGTCTTTTTTTTGAAAGAATTGATGTTGAGGAGAGTTGGTCTTTTTTTCTTCAAAAAGTTTGCAGTTGGCACGTATATGGTGTTTTCTTGCGGATGAAACGCATTTTTCATAAGGATGTAGGTGTCATTTATGCCATTCAGGTGCCATCCTAGAGTGGATCACTTTGAAACTTTTTTCAAATGTTGAATGGAAAAGTACACAAAAATGATTTTCAGTCTAAACCTCTTAGTATACATTTTTTCCCACAAAAAAATGTCATTAGGGCCCATCTTTCATCATTACCCTATTTTTCTGCTGAGAACTTTAAAAAATCACGTTTTATTACCCCATAAAATCATCTGGAAGTCAGGGTAATCCCTGAAATTTCCAAGTCCAAAAAATCAATGAGAATCTAAAGAATTATTCAAGTTCAAAAAACTCTGACAAAATGTCTAAAAGACAGAGTGGCGGAATTTCGTGCCGTTTTTTGCAGGTTTGGTCATCTCAAATGAACATCTTATGCTAAAAGGCGCAAGCTCTTTTCCATTAGGTACTTACTGAAAAATGACCAGGATGGGAGTAATGCAGGAAAGTACCCGACGATGATTTTTTTACGGTAAAAATGACCATATTAATATCATTTCAATAAAAATTCTCTCCAAACGAACATGTTTTAGGGCTGAACGGATCAGGAACAAAAATTCTACATCAAAAATTTCAAGACCATTAACATGATGACATTTTGTGATAACGTCATTAGCCTATTACTAAAATGAGGCTGTCAATTTTTATGTTTTACAGTTCAACATAACACTAAACGGCTACAGAATTCCTATTTTTCATTCAAATTCGAATGCTGAAAGGTTGAAAGCCCATTCATAGGTACGGCCCTCGAGATGCAAAACCAAAAAGCAAAGGTTAAAAAAGTTGGAAAAACCGGAACCCTTCAGTCAACCTGAACTTACCTATCCTTATTATGCACATGGTGATAAGCCCTATTCGAAAATTGAAATATTTTCGCTGAAGTTATGAAAAAGTAAGTTCTTCAAAAAAAAAAACAATTTTTTCGTAAATTTTGATTTGTTTCAAATTTTATCATTACGCAATTCATTAAAAATACGAAGATGAAACGCGATATCTGGAAAATAAATTTATAAAATGAGTGTGTTTGTCAGTTTTTATACATAGGCACATGATCGGCGAACCAGTCAAAGCGAAAAATTTACGTTTTAACTCGGCATATGCGTAAACATCAAAATATTCAGAATTTTATCACATTTCGTGAAAGTTTAGGCAGATATTGACGATTATGGGATTTAGGTTATCATACAACGGTGTGATACTTTTCACCGGAGTAAGTAGAATGTAAAATATGAGTGGCGTTTTTAAAGATTGGCACAGTTGAAGAACACTAAATAATTTTAAAATCTCAAGTAGCGTTACTAACCGTTCAACTACGACTGTTGCTTAAAAACACCCCTCATGAGTTTCTATATTGAGTGTATTATTAAGATTATATGGTTGAAAAAAAATCTTTCAAAAATCTAATGAAACTAATTTCTTTAACAAATTCCACAGATCACGGTGATTTTATTCGCAAAATCAGACTCGAAGAACTTATCCCAAATCTCGGATCAACCGTACACATCAAGATTCCGCTTCGATAACCCGAATCTTTTTTCTGCCTTGTCTCAGCTTGAAATCGAAGCCGATGTTAAGACGACAGCTCCACCAAATACAACTCCTACAACAACAAAAACCGGTGCCATTTCATCGAAAGATCCTATACCGCAGTACCGTACGAGCCTTCCACCACAACACCCTTTTTTTCTAAAGCTAAAATCACTACAAAATCAAGCAGAATGCGGACCATTAAAACGAGGCTATATCATAGGTGACCTAATCGATATCCTATGTCCGGAGATATTCTCACAAGCTGATCCGTTTCGTTATTTGGTCGACAAAACGATGAAAATACTGGTTCGGAGTATCCCATCGGTGAAACATGAGTTGAATAAACTACTTCAAGCCAAACAACTCCCTCTGTGCTATGTCCCGTACGCTAATGCGCTATCTTCACTTCTTCAATTTTGGCCTAATTTATGTCGAGTGGAACAGTACATCAACAGAATTCAACAATTTTTTCCTTCGAACGATGTCGATTTATCTTTCTTACCATCCGACATTTCAATGTCACCCCTATTACTCGAACTCTTCTCGCCAGACATTTTCGCCGACCCAACCCCTCCTGTTCAATTTTTTTACAAGTTATTAGATATGCCGAAAAGCAATTTCCTAAATTTGAAGGCTCAGGTACAAAAGTTTATCAAACAATTGGAGGAATTACGGAATATTCCGACTCGCAAGCGCAACTACATTTGGTATGCCGAAGCTGTGTGGCAATTTCTGCAAACCGGATTTTCTTTCGATGACTTGAAACGTGATATCGCTGTAATTCAACCTATGGCAACTTCTAATCAGTATTTCATAATCATCTACGTCGATAGCATAGGTTTTTCTGCAGACCCACATACCACGTGAAATCTTCATCAACGAATCAACCGGCCCCAAAATCAATAGACATGGTAACTCTTTCGTATAAATGTTTAATTTATGTCATTCAGGTACTCGCACGATGTATACTGAATAAATACTGAATTACATATGATTCATTTGTTCTATTTTCGAAACTGGGTATTCTTTATTATCAGATTACATATTTTTATTTTGATGAACTGTCTGCAATGAAGCAACAAGGTGTTTTAATAGGTAGATATAGATAATTTTTTTACCGAAAAAAATCATCGCTGGAGACTTTCCATTGATGACCCCCTTTTTTAATTTTTTTAAAAAAGATACAACCAAACACATGCCAACAGGCAACTCTTCAAAAAAAAAGATCCAAGTCTCATCAACATCAACTTTTTCAAAAAAGGAGTAAACTACCACTCTAAAAACTCTTTCGTTTCAAGAGTTCAAATCTTTTATAATTATTTTCAAATAGAGTTGAAAGACTTAGGGGAAAAGGTCCAGCCACTGGTGGCATTCATGATAATTAAAAAAACTGAAACTGAAACCAATAATTTTTTAGTTTCAATTTCCAGTTTTCAGTTTCAGTTTTAGATTTCAGTCTCGAAAAATCATTTCAGTTTTCAGTTTTATCAGCTTCAGTTTCGCTTTTCAGTTTTCCATCCCTGAGGTACATACTTGCGTACTAAAAAAATTATGAAAAAGTCCCCACCATTTTCATTCTACTCATGAAACTATAAAACATAGGATATGCTTTTGCTCATTGAATTTTTCAGGTTCATAAAGTCGTGATATTTGAAAATTTCCAATTCCAAAAAAGTGATTTGAATTCTGAAAAATTGTCAAAGTTCAAAAATGTTAGACAAAACGTCTAAAAGTCATCGAAACGGATTTTCGTATGTAAATTTAGTAATGGAATTTTTTCAGTATATGGATATGCTTCATCCATGAGTGAACCCGCGAAAAACGACTCATGCTTTTGGCGACATGTTTTCGACCCCTGACTTTTAGACACTATGTCAGACTTTTTCGGACTTGTAAAAATTTTCAGATTTCCATGGACTTTTTGAATTTGGAAAATTTTAGAAATAATGATGATTTTTAGACATTTTGTCAGACAATCACACTAGACTTTTTGGACTTTGAAAACTTTCCGAAATTTTATCAGACAGATTTTTCGGACTAAGGAAGTTCCGGAAACTGATTTTATGACATTTTGTCAGACTTTTTTGAACTTGAAAATTTTTTTTCGATTTTCAAATGGCTTTTTAGACTTGGGAAATTTTCAAGGTAATGCTGACTTTTAGACATTTTGTTAGACTTCAGAGTTTCAGACAAACACTTCAGACTTTTTGAACTAGAAAAATTTAGAACTCACTGTAATTTTTAGACATATTGCCAGACTTTTTTGGGCTTGGAAAAATTTTAAGACATATGCTTTTTTTTTGACTGGAAAATTTTTAGAATTCTGCACTTCAAATTTTAGACATTTTGTCAGGCATAATTTTTGAGATTGGATGCTGAAAATTTTAGGCATTTTGTCAGACAAACAATTTGGACTTTTTGAATTTTGAAAAGTAGTAAATTTTGAATATTTCGTGAAACTTTTTTGAACTTGAAAAATTTTTCAGATTTTTACTGCCTTGTTGAAAGTAGAAAATTATATAAATAACGCTGACTTTCAGACATTTTGTCAGATAAACACAAACTTTTGCAAAGTACCATACAGCCCATGCCAAATTACAAATGATTGCGCTTGAGGGCGAATCGTTTTGAAAGTTTTAGCATAGAATGTACTTTCAAGTGACCGACCATGATGAAAAACGTGACGAAATTCAATTTTCCGTCGTACATTACGACGATTTTCAAATTTTATCGTTATCCTGTTTATCAAAAATATGAAAATGAAACGCAGTTGTTGGAAGGTAAATTATCTACCCGATAATGAGTAAGTATACTCGTATTTGTCAATTTTTCGACATGATCGGCGAACCAGTCAAAGCGAAAAAGTAAACCCTCAACTCGACAAATACATCGATAACGAATCATTCGAAATTTTTCACATTTCGTGAAAGTGATGATATCCGTCGTTATGGGATTCAGTTTATCATATGAACGGGTGATTTTTTTCACCGTGGTAAGTGGTAGCACATATATCTACTTAACAAATAAAATAAGAAAATGACGATTGAAAAAAGAACTAAGCCTTAGTGTTATAAGAGCCAGGGGCAGATTCAAGAATTTTGCGCTTGAGCCATCGACTAATTCACCCCCTTTTCCAAAGATTGTAGTTCAAGAAGGAACTTTTTAAAATCCGATGAAATAAATTTTTTCGACACCTTCCACAGATCGCTGCGATCTTATGCACAAAATCAGACTCGAAAAACACTCCCCAGAGCTCGGATCAACTGACCACGTACGACTACAACGTCGATAACGCCGAACTTTATTTGAAGTTATCTGGGCTCCAAATCGAAGCGGACGATAAGACACAAAATCCACTCCCCACAACTCCGACAGCACCAGAAACCATTCAAAATTCATCAAAATATCCTATACCACAGTATCTTCCGAACCTTGAGTTACAAAAACGCTATCCTCTCCCGTTTAAACCACGACAAAAGCAAGTGGAATGTGGACCATTGAAATGGAACTACAACTCAGGTGACCTGGCCGGTATCGTATCACCCGAGATATTCACACAACCGGATCCTTTTCGTAATATGGTCGACAAAACGATGAAAATATTATATACCAGGATCCCATGGTTGGCGACAGAATTGAATAACCTTCTGCAAGCCGATTACCTTCCTCAGTGCTACGCCCCGTACGCTAAAGCACTAATTTCGCTTCTTCGATGTTGGTCCGATGTCGATAAGGTAAATCGGCACATTTACATCATTCAAAGATCATTTCCTCCGAACGATGTGGTTTTTTCATTCTTACCATCGGACATTTCGTTGCCGCCCCAATTACTCGAACTCTTCTCGGCTGAAATTTTCACTGACCCGACTCCTCCTCTACGTCTTTTTTTCAAGTTATTAGATATGCCCAAAAGCGATATGCAAAATTTAGAAGCTCAATTACGAAAGTTTGCAGAACGAACGGCGAATTTAAAGAATATTCCATTTCGCAAACGGTACTACCTTTGGTATGCCGACGATTTGTTGAAACTTATACAAAATGAAACCGCTTTCGATGACTTGAAACGTGATATGGCTGTAATTCAACCTATGACAACTTCCGAAGAGAGTTTCTTACCATCTACGTCGATGACATAGGTTCTTCGGCAACCCTCCTTCAAGATGAAATCGTCGCCAACGAATAAGCTGGTCGCGAAATCAATAAAAATATGATTTCTTTCATTAAGCAGGTGTTATTTATGTCATGCGTATTCGTACGATGTATCATGTACAACATAATAAAATAATATTGAATTAAATTAGTCTTCATAATTTAATTTCTCACTGTCACATAAATTGGTCACTTGGATACATAATTCATTTGCTTAATTTAAAAAAAAAAACACAGCTAGGTAATTGCGTACTGAAAAAGTTATGAAAAAGTCGCCGCCATTTTCATACTATACTCAAGAAACTATAAAACATAGGATATGCTTTTGCTCATTGAATTTTTCAGGTTCATGAAGTCGTGATATTTGAAAAAAGTCATTTGAATTCTGAAAAATTGTCCAAGTTCAAAAAAGTCAGACAAAATATCTAAAAATCATCGAAACGGATTTTCGCAAGTAGGTAAATTTCGAAATGGAATTTTTTTTAACATAGGATATGTTTTATCGATAAGTAAAACCGCGAAAACGACCGTCAGAACGACAGATTTCAAGCGACATGTGTTAGACTTTTTTTGACTTGGAAAAATTTTCAGATTTCCATTGACTTTTAGACATTTTGTCAGACTTTTTTGGACTTGTAAAATATTAGCATAGGATATGCTTTATCGATGAGTAATACCGCGAAAAGCAAACAACAGATTTCGAGAGACAGATTTCGACCGACAGTTTTTGAGCGATATGCTTTCGACCCCTGACTTTTAGACATTATGTCCGACGTTTTTGGACTTGTAAAAATTTTCAGATTTTCATGGACTTTTTGAATTTGAAAAATTTAAAAAAAAATAATGATGATTTTTAGACATTTTTAGACATTTTGTCAGAAAATCACTCTAGACTTTTTGGAATTTGAAAAGACATTTTGTCAGAATTGTAAAAAATTTAAATCAGCAAAAGCATATCCGATGTTTTATGGTTTCATGGGTAGTATGGAAATGACGGTGACTTTTATTTCTTTAATTATAAAAATCATTTTTGGTCAAAATCATCGTTTTTTGTCATTTTTCATTTTCTAGTTCTGTCATTTTTTGTCAAAATTGTGATTTCAAAGTAGAAAGTGTCATTTTTGGTCAAAATCTCCGTTT